>JAQZBX010011146.1:0-43208 GCA_029593785.1 Cabassous unicinctus | reverse complement strand
ACTGTAGCTTTGTAATATGTTTTAAAGTCAGGTAGTGTGATTCCTCTGATTTCATTTTTTCTTTTCAATATGACTTTGGGTATGTAGGGCTTCTTACCCTTCCAAATAAATTTCTTAGTTAGTTTTTCTGATTCAGTAAAAAATGCTGTGGTGATATTTATTGAGATTGCATTTAATTTGTAGATCCGTTTAGGTAAGGTAGACATCTTAATGATGTTTAGATCATTAAATGACCTAAATGATCTTAAATGATATTTAGACCTTAAATAAATGGAATATTCTTCCATTTATTTAAGTTTTCTTTGATTTCCTCTAATGGCATTGTGTAGTTTTCTGCATATGTCATTTATGTCTTTAGTTAAATTTATTCCTAGATATTTGATTCTTTTAGTTGCTGTTGGACATGAGAGTTTTTTTCTTAATTTCCTCCTCAGATTGCTTATTATTGGTGTACAGAAATGCTACTGATTTTTGCATGTTGATCTTATAACCTGTGATTTTGCTAAGCTCATTTATAATCTCTATAAGTTTTTTTTGTAGATTTCTCAGGGCTTTCTATATACAGGGTCATGTTGTCTGCAAATAGTGAAATTTCACTTCTTCCTTTCCCATTTTAATGCGTTTTATATCTTTTTCTTACCTATGTGCTCAAGTAAGTACTTCTAATACAATGTTAATAAGAGTTATTACAGTGGGCATCCTTGTCTTGTTCCAGATCTTAGAGGGAAAACTTTTAGAATTGCACCATTGAATATGAAGTTAGCTGTGGTTTTTCATATAAATTCTTTATTAAGTTGAGAAATTTTCTTTTCTATCCCTATCTTTGGTAGTGTCTTTATCAGGAAAGGATGCTGAATTTTTTTAAATGCTGTTTCTGCATCTATAGAGATTGTTATGTGTTTTTATCCTTTTGATTTGTGTATGTGGTGTATTACATTGTTTAATATTTTAATGTTGAGCAAGGCTTGCATGCCAGGGATGAAACCCACTTGGTCACAATGTATGACTCATTTGATGTGTTGTGGAAAATGATTAGTAAGTATTTTGTTGAGGATTTAGCATCTAGGTTCATTAGAGAGATTGGTCTATATGTTTCTATCAAGTGGCATCCTTGTTTGGCTTTGGTATTAGGGTGATGCTGGCATCATAGAATGAGTTAGGCAATGTTCCTTCCACTTCTACTTTTTGGAGGATTTTAAACAGAATTGGTGTTAGTTCTTTCTGTAATCTTTGGTAGAATTCATCTGTGAAGCCTGGGCTCTTCTTAGTTGGGAGTTCCCCCCACCCTCAGATTTATTTATTTATTTATTTATTTATTTATTTATTACCTCCTTTGTTGTTTTTGTGCTCACTGTTTGTTCTTCTGATTCTGCTTGTCTTTTTCTTTAGCTGGCACTGAGAACCAATCCTGGGACCTTCTGGAATGGAGAGAGGCTCTCAATCTCTTGCACCACCTCAGCTCCCTGGTCAGCTGTGTCTCTTATTGTCTCTCTTCTGTGTCACTTTTTGTTGCATCATCTTGCTGTGCCAGCTTTCCCCATTGGTCAGAACTCTTTGTGGGCCAGCATTCCTGCATGGGCCAGCACTCCTGCTCATGTCAGCTCTCTGCATGGACCAACACTCCATGTGGGCCAGCTTTCCACTTGGACAGGCTAATATCACAGGGCAAGTTGCCTTTCACAAAAAAGCCCCAGGAATTGAACCCTGGACTTCCTATATGGTAAATGGGAGTCCATTTGTTTGAGCCACATCCGCTTCCCAATTGGGAGGTTTTTGATGACTAATTCTATCTAATTATTTCTGAGAGGACTGTTGAGTTCACCAATTTTTTCCTTTGACAATGTAACCTGCTTTTGTATTTCTAAGAATTTGTCTATTTCCTCTAAATTATTTTACGAATATATGACTTTTATTAGGTAGTTAGGATTTATATTGTTTGGGGTGCACTGTTCTTCTTTGACTTGTATGTCCATCTCCTTCAAGAGGGTTGGGAACTTTTCAATCATTATTTATTCTACCACTCATCTCTCCCCTTTCCCTTATCTTCTCCCTCTGGGATGCCTATAATGCATATGTTTGTGCATTTCATGTTGTCATTCAAATCACTAAGTCATTGCTGGATTTTTTCTTTATTTTTATCTATCTGTTCTACTATTTTTTTTATTTCAGATGCACTGTCTTCCACAAAACTGATGATTTCTTCCACCTATTCAAATCTGCTGCTATGTGCTGCAAGAGTATTTTTTATTTCTTGCATTGTGCCATTCATAAGCATCATATCCTTTATCTTTTTATGTATGCTTACAGTTTTTTCAGTATGTTCTTCTTGTGTCTTCCTTATATCCATAATCTCTTCCTTCACTTTATTAAGTTGATTCATGTTATTTGTTTGGACAGCACTGATTAGTTGTTTCTTGTTCTACATCTCTTCCTGGGTTTTAGGTTTTTTGTTGGACTTGGCCTTGTCTTCATGTTTCTTATTATGGCTTGTAATTTTTTGTTGATGTCTTGGCCTTTGTTTATCTCGATAGGTTTAGTCTATTAGCTTCTCAATTGTATGGTTTTATTTTGTTGTTTTTGCATGGTAAGATTTCACTTTGACAATTCATTCCTCTTATTCTTTTTCCTTGTTTTGTCTTTGTTCCCTTGAACAAAAGATTAGAACCAGAGGAAAGGAAAGAGATGGGAATGAAAAAGAATAATAGTAATAATAATAGCAAAATGTAGGAGAGAAAGCATATAGGACCTAGGAAATATAAAAATTATCATGAGTAAGAAGTACAAAGGGATAAGATTAGAAAAGTGGCATAGGAATAATGAAAAAAGAAAATATATAGAATGAATTAAAAGGTTGGAAGGGTGAGAAGAGGTGAAAAGAAAAAAGAAAACAGAGAAAGAATAAAGTTAAAAAAGAAAGAAAAGAGAGAAAAAAGGAGAGTATTGAAAACAAGAAAAAAAATTGGAGATCAAACAAAAAGAGGTAGAATGAAAGAACAATAATAGGAAACAAGATATAAAGATGAAGGAGAGAATAGAAACAGCATAGGTAGAGAAAATCAGTTTAAAGATATTTTTAAAAAACAAACTAGCAGAGAATCAAAGGAAGGGGAAACATAATAAAGAAGAAACAAGACAGCAGTGATTCATTTTAAAGAGGAGAAGGAATCAGAAACCAATTAAATAAATAAAAACAAAAAATAAACATGGAAAAACAGCCTTCTCCCTTAGACCCCTAAGGATCTTCTCAGGCTACAGGTGTTCATCAATCAATTATCCTGCAGCCTACCTTCTGCAGGTTTTGAACCAGGTTTCATTGAGCAAAATAAAGATACTTTTAAAAAGAACATTTTCTTTTTAAAATAAGAGATCCAAGAGATACTAATACAAAGAGAATGTCTACGTGGTTCTGTCATAAAGTTTCAGCTGGTTGCCTAATAACCCATTTAATCACTTCTCAAAGAGGAACTTAACCAGGTACTTTGTATAATCTTGACAGGAATTATTCCACTGCGATATTCTATCTCCTTAGGTTAGGTAGCCTTTTTGAAGGCTATCAACCCGTTTTCCCTTGGGCAAGTTAGATTCCCTGGAGTCTGAAGGTGTCCTCCTGATCAGCTTCCTGTCTCTGCCTTTTTTCTGATCTTACTCCTCTTTTTACCTAGGTGGCTGGGCATGAGAGCTTGCCTGAGGTGATCCCCCTCCAATCTCCCTGTCAAACCCGGGTCCCTTCCAATATTCAAGGGGGGTCTAACTGGCTAAACTTACCATTAAAAACAAACAAAACACTTTCCATACTCCCAGGCCCATCTTCCTTGCAGGGAATCTGCTGTCACACTCCATTTAGAGCAGTTAGTTAGTTGATATATCGAGGCTATCTGCCCTGAGGGCAGGATGTATGTGTCACTTCCAGTCACTGGGGCAAGGATCCCACATTTTCCCTGGTTTCTCTGTCTGTCCAGAATCCTCCTAGATGACTCAGAGTCACTTACCCTTCTATATGCATCCAAAGGAGCTCTTGGGAAGGAAAACATCTGCTCCCCTCTCAGATTCAATTCTCCAGGAATTTTACCATTGCTTGATATCTTGGGGTTGGGGAAAGGAGGCTTTCCTGGCACTGGGAAGTGTAATAACTCATGGTTAAATGACCACGTTTTGGCTTCTTCATATCCCTGTCCTTCACTCTCTTAGGAGTTGTGAAGCAGTATCCTTGATTGCAGGTCCCCAAGACAGCTTCTGGCTCTTTTCATTGTTTTAGTGAGAGCCTAAACTTATGTGCCTAACCCATTGGCCATGTTCCCAAAATCCCTTCTGTTGACTTTTTGATGTCATTTTTCTCTTTAGCCATATTGTCTTTCAACTCATTGATTTTATTTAAGGGTTTTATGAACGATTGATTGTTTGTCTTATAATCTCTGTCTCATCAGGGTTTGTGATATGTTTCTTTGCTTGGACCATTTTTTCCATTTTCTTAAAATGGTTTGTAATGTTTTGTTGATGTATAGACATCTGTTTATGATGGCGAGTTCACACTGATGCTCAATTTCTCTCTTTTATGGAGATTTAAGGGCTGTGTGTTACTGCTGTTCTTTGATTTTTTGTTTCAATTTCTTATAGCTCTTTAGTATTTTCCCTGTTTAATTGTTCAAATCTGGACCATAGATCCAGAAATGGGTTGCAGGATAGCTTCCAAGGGCCTCGGGGAGAGAGGCTGTAAAGGCCCAAAAAGCCTCTCATTTATTTAATTTTAATTTCCTTGCATGCACTTCCCCAAACCAACAACAGATGGCACTTTTTGGCAACCCTCTCAGTTCAAACTCTGATTGCAATGTATTTGCTGTAACACTGACCATAAAATTGTGACCCAGGATCCTGCCTCAAGGCTATTCGGAGCCTCACAAATAAAACTTTCTCAGAGGCTGT
Source organism: Cabassous unicinctus (assembly GCA_029593785.1). Classification (NCBI taxonomy): domain Eukaryota; kingdom Metazoa; phylum Chordata; class Mammalia; order Cingulata; family Chlamyphoridae; genus Cabassous; species Cabassous unicinctus. The sequence continues at coordinate 38,288 of JAQZBX010011146.1, read as the reverse complement.
TCTGTAACCTTTGCTGTAATTCCCTTCTCTATTCCCAGGTAGGAACTAATTCCACCACCCTCATCAACCAGTCTTCATCAACCAGTCCTGGTTAGTAGGGAGGGTGTTTTGTGAGAGTTGGATCATTGTCATCCCCTGCCAGTTCCCAGGGAAAACAATTGTGTGACCTCACCTGGCCTAGAAGGGCTTGTGAGACACAGCAAACCAAATTTGTTGACCTAAGGCTGAGTCATCCTTAGTCTCTGTCTCTCTCTCTCCTCTTTTCTGGGAGGTGAATCCCCACAGGGACCTCTGTCTATAGCCACTGACCAGAGGTCAGAGAATTCAAACCTGTCTTCTCTGTGGGTGGGGGTATTGGCACCAGCAGCTGCATTTGCAGATTTTACTCACATAGTTTTTCTGTCAAGATTCTTTTCCTTTGTCCCTCTTTCTTCTGGTTCGGTGTCCTGGCTTGCCCTGGTGCCCTAAACCCTAATACATTTTTCTGGGAAAGAATTCAGTACTGCCCAGATGCTTTCAATTCTAATTCACTAACTGTCCCCAGCCCATTCACATCTGCTGTTATATGCCTCTCTTCCCTTTGCAATCTCATCCACTGTGTCTTTCAATCCCATAAGTTCTGTTACTTTTATTTGCAGGATTTCAAATTGTTCTTTATGCTCACTAAATGTTTTATTAATATCACATATATCTTTAGTCATATTTTCTTTCAACTCTTTGAATTGATTATGGAGATTTGAGTGAATATCATTGGTTAATAGTCATAAATTCTGTGTCTCATCAGGATTTTTAGTTGTTTCTTTTATTGAGCCATATATTTCTCTTTCTTAGTATTGTGTTGTGCTAGATAAAATGCTTTGCTAATGTTTTATATATATACATACATATATTTTTATGATGACTTAACTAGCTCAAGTATAAGAAAGTAATGCACAAATATGTATTTATTTATTTTAATAAACTTCTGTTAATAATTGGGAGAATAGAAAAAAGGCAAAGGATTGTTTATAAACAGTGGTCCAACTGCCATATCCCAATTCTTCATGATATGCATACATACACTCATAAGCTCACCACATTGGGGAACACAACAACTTACCTGGCCCATGTCCAGCCAGAGTCCAGATTGGCAACATAAATATATATAGGGATATCTATTTTTATAAGTCTATACTGACAATTAGAGTGAGAAACAAGAATAACATAATCAATCAAAAGATTAAATCAATATTGAACAGAGTCACAAAATGACAGAAAAACAGAGCAGTTTTTCAAACTCACCAACATCTGACTCATGGCTGGGAAGCACCAAATAAGCAGCTGATACCAGAATCTTGATGGAAAACACCTGTGTAGAGTACCCTCTCCCAGGGTGGGCCCTCAGCTGGCCTGACCTGGGACTATCCTCTTTATTGTGCTCATAACCAATGAACTTGATACTATAAATGCCAAATTATGAGTAATGCAATTCCTGAGGAAGTGGCCAGCCTCCTCAGGAAGGAACACAAAACTCCCCAGCAGTACATTTCAAGATTTATGCATCAGTCCCTGAGAAAGTGGCCAGCATCCAAAGGGAGGAACACAATACTCTCTGGAATGAACCCTATCTGTTCTTATTTGTTATGAAACCTTCCCATTTTGCCCATTTTTTTAGTTCTCATCATTCCTCCTAAATGATGAGGAAAAGTGCTGACTAGCAAGACATTGGTTTGCTGATTAACAAAGTTTCCTGCATGATGTTTGACTTTTAAGTTTGAATAATACTCACTATTTTTCCCCAATACACATGACTTGTAATTTGTTTCCTCATGTCTAGAATTCTGATTATTCTTGTGAATTTACTCTGACAATCAATTTCTCTCTATTGCCTAGTGGTGTTGTTTCATGGTTCTTTGATTTTTGGTTCCATTTGTTTCTAGATCTTTAAAATTGCACAGCTTATGTTAACAAAACATGGACAGGCATCCACTCTTGGGGTGCAGACAAGATCACAGATCCTGGGACATGAGATACTCTAAAATTTTTCTTTACTTATTACAGTTTCCTGGCCTCCAAGCAGGTGGCATTGATCAGCAAGTATTAGAGGCTTGTGTCTTTTAACTTCCTGTGCTGACTATGGATAGGATTTAAAGCAGGTTCTTCTGGCCAAATGCACAGAAGGGAAACCACTTTCCACGCTCCACTTAACCTTCCCTCTTCTCAGGAAGGAAGACTTCCATTCCTCTCTCACCTGGCAGCAGTGAGCCACAGGTTTTACCAAGGCTGTTTCCCTTGGAGATGTTGCATGGGTACCAGTCTCAGCCACCTAGATGAATAACTCATGTTTTAAATTTTGACCTCTTGTTCTTTCTATCCCTCTCCCTCCTGGGTGATGCACACCACTCTTCTGGTGTACAGATCCCCAAAGCAGCTCCTTCAGACAACTTTTTGCCTTTCCTAAATTATTTTTGTAAGAGACACTAGCCATTCCAACCTAGTCCAATATCATCTTCCCAGAAATCCCTCTAACTGGCATCTTAAATACATGTGCTCTAAAAACCATGTCATTCATTTTATTTAACTTTGGTTTGATTTCTTTCAGCAATCTTTTATAATTTTCTGTGTACAGTCCTTTACATCCTTGGTTATGTTTATTTCTAGTTGTTTGATTCTTTTAGTTACTATTGTGAATGTAGTTTTTCTTGATTTCTTCTTCAGTGTTTTCATTGATTTTGTATAGAAACATTACTCATTTATGTATGCTGATATTGTATCCTGCCACATTGTTAACTTCATTTATTAGCTCTAGGAGATTTGCTGTGCATTTTTCAGAATTTTATGTGTTTAGGATGATGTCATCTGCAAATAAAAAAAGTTTCTTCTTTACAATTTGGATACATTTTATTCCATTTTCTTGCCTAAGTGCTCTGGCAAGAACTTTCAGGAAAATTTTGTGTTAACAGTGTTGGCAGTGCTGATCCTTGTTTTCTTCCTGATCTTGGAAAGCTTTCAATCTTTCCCTATTAAATAGGATATGATGTTACTTGTATAGTATTCATATATGTCATTTACCATGTTGAGGAAGATTCATTTTATTCCTACTTTACAAAGTATTTTTATGAAGAATTGTTTCTGGATTTTTAAAATAACTTTAATGCATCAATTGAGACCATCGTGTGTGTTTTTCTCCATTTTTTAATATACAGTGTCACATCATTTGATATTCATATGTTGATCCACCCTTACTTAATGGTGATAAATCCCACTAGATCATGGTTCATAGTTCTCTTTAATATACCGTTGGACTCCATTTGCTATTATGTTTTGAGGATTTTTGCACCTATATTCAAAATAGATATTGGTTTGTAGTTTTCTTTTCTTGTAGTATCTGTATCTGACTTTGGTATGAGGCTGATGTTGCTTTGTGGAAACAATTTGGCTGTGTTCTCTGCTCTTCAATGTTTTGGAACAGTTTGAGCAGAATTGAAGTTAAGTCTTCTGGCAATGGTTGGTAAAACTCCCCTGCGAATGCATCCGATTTTGGGCTTTTCATTGCTGGAAGATTTTTGATTACTGATTCAAATTCTTTCCCACTTCTCAGTTTATTGAGATTGTCTGTTTTACTGGGGTCAGTGCAGATAGGTTTGGGTTTTTAAAATGTTCACTTCATGTAGATTATCTCATTTATGTGTGTACAGTTGTTCATAGTATCTTCTTATAGTTCATTATATATGTGAAGTTTCGGTACTGTTGCTCCAATTTTTATATTTGGTTTTATTTCTTTCTTAGTCTTATTAAACATTTATAAATTGTATTCATCTTGTAAAGGAATTAAATATTGATTTCTTGATTTTCTCTTTTGGTTTCTGTATTCATTTAACTCCACTTGAATCTTTCTTATTTCCTTCCATCTGCTTACTTTCGGTTAGGTTTGCTCTTCATTTATAGTTCTTCCTGACTGGATGTAGGTCTCTGATTTAAAGTCTTTCTTCTTTTTTAATATAAGCATTCAGAGCTATAATTTTTTCTCAGCATTGCATTTTCTGTATCCCATGTTTTATGTTATATTTAATTTTCATTCACCTCAAGATACTTCTTATTGACCCTGCAATTTGCTCTTTAAATTACTGGTTATTTAAAAGTGTGTTGTTTAATTACCACAGATTTTCAAATTTTCCATTTCTCCCTCTGTTATTGATTTCTAGCTTCATTTCATAGTGGTCAGATTAGGTGCATTCTATGCTTTCAACATTTTGAATTTATTGAGACTTCGTTTATTATCAAATATATGCTCATTCTTGGATAATGATCAATGGACACTTAAAAATACGTATTCTGTTGTAATGGGGGACATTTTCTATATATCTGTTGGGTATAGCTAGTATAGGATATCATAAAAATCTTTTATTTCTTATTGATCTTCTGATTAGATATTTTATCCTTTATTGAAATTTGTGTATTTTAAGTCTCCTGTTATTAATGTACATACTATATTTTAGATTCTACTGTTAGGTTCATATATATTTAGAAGTGTTACAACTTTTTTGACATCTTTATCAATATAAATGATTCTTTACCCCTCTTAACTGTTTTTGATTTAAAGTCTATTTTATCTGGTAATAATATAGCTACCCCATATCTCTTTTGGTTACAATTTGAAGGTATATATTTTTCATCCTTTCACTTTCCACCTAGTTTTGTGGAAAACCAGTTCAAAATGAAAATGGCAGCTAGGGATTTTATAGTAAACATTTTTTTAAAAAGTGGCAGTTGAGAAGAACACGTAAAAAACAAGTGATTTCATGCGTCTCTTTAGGAGGGTATGCAATTTCTCAGTCTTGTGTTGTCTCAAGCACATCAAACCCTTCCTTGATTTCAGTGGTAAATAAACTACAGTTTAGATAGAGTTGTGCAAGTGCAAGGCCTTCATGGCTCATTTCTCTGCCAATTGCTCAATGATATCAAACATTTGGTCTCTGAGAAAAATTACAGATTTACATCATTCTGTCTGGTTTTACTTTGAGATGCTATATTATTCCTCCAAGCCGAACAGAGAAGTTCAAGTTAATATCCTTGAGGGAACTAAGTGCAAAGAATAAACTTCTAAAATTAAATTAATAAAAAAGAAGCTCAATTAATGTAAGAATTTTCAGATGTGCTTATGTAAAGAAATTTTAGTAAGCACATTTTCATTTTCAATATATCAGTTTCTCTATCCCAAACTCTTCAAGGTTGAATGAACAAACCTAAGGGTGAAATGCAACCATGGGCCAAAGTAGACTTACTATTATTCTAGTAATAGAAGAACTTGTGACATTGATTAAAGATAGTGGTTACCAGAGGTTCTGAGGGAAGGAGAGGGAAGAATAGTTGAAACATAATGCATTTTTAGGGCATTGGAATTGTTCTCCATGATATTGCCATGATGTATACAGGCCATTATACATTTTGTGAAAACCTATAAAATTTTATGGTGCAAAGTGTAAAACATAATGTAAACTATAGACCATGGTTACTAACAATTCTTCAATATTTTTTCATCAATTGTAACAAATGTTGTACAATAATGTAAGATGTTATTATAAAGGGAAAATGTGGGAAGGGAGGGGGTAAGACATATGGAAATCCCTCATGTATTTATGTTATCTTTACTGTTATATAAAACTTCTTTAAAAATAAAGTTTAAAAATCCCTGGTAAATATGTCATAATATTGATAAAATAGTACATTACAGGAAGAAAAATTATGTTTGCCTCTAACAGAATTCAATCATTATTTTGACAAGTTGAGCATGAGAGTAAGTGTATACTGCAAGATATTTACTTGTAAAAAAAAATTCTAAAATCATTTTGGTAACTTAAGTAAGGTTTATAGTATGTATTTTTTATTAAAGAAAAAGAAATTACTTTTCCCTAAAGGAAATATGACTGGTTATTAAGAAAGAGATAAATGTGGGACAAAAGAATACAAGAAACACAGAAGAATTATGGAAAAAGAAATTATGGTCAAAGTTGAATAAAATTAGATGATTCTATCTATAATGTTTAAAAAGCTTTAATATAAAAATATAATGAATCAAGACTAAAATTTGAGTCTGTTTATTAAAATGACAATGTATCTTAAATCATTAATCTTGTTTAGGAAATGTTTGTAAAGAGCTTTTCTCCTAAATAGTCTAAAAGGCAAAATGCCTATGTTTTACCAGAATATTTTCCTGTACTTTATATTGACTTTATCATGTCCTTGGTGGTATAAGAAAAAGAAATGTTCTCACTTTTAAAGAACACAATGTTCAAATCTAACAACTTTTTCTCTCCCAATTTTATCCTTTGTTTCTAACAATAGAGTTTTCATCAGTTTTCTTAGCGGAGGCCTTTAGGCCTTAGAGAAAATCCTGTTTCCTTCTGCCTTCCTTGAAGTGCCAGTTCTGTGTCCAACTATAATATAGAAGAAATGTTAGTATAGAGTTATATTCTAAAACTAAAACTTTTATGTTTGTATCGCATCTATCTTAGCAGATCAGTCAGTGTCATTAGTTCCTAAATTAAGTTTAGTCAGTTAGTCTGTGTAGCTTCTCATTTCAGATTTGTTTTACATTTTTCACATAATTAGATCTATACTCTAACCCTTGGGTTTCATATTTGTGAAAGAATTATGTTATTTTTTTCATATTTAATTTTTTTATTTTTCAAAAGAAGATTACATAAATGTTACACAAAATTATAGGTATTCCCATATGCCCCACTCCCCACATCTTCCACACCCTTCCACATAAACATACTTCCTTAGTGTGGCACATTCATTGCAATTGTAAATGCATCCTGGGGCTTTGCCTTTAGGTATGGACCATATTTGACATTGCAGTCTACACTCTCTCCCACACAGTTCTGCATGTTATGTGATGATACAGTAAAAACTTTTGACATTTATCTTTCTCTAAGTCAGATGCTAAAGAATATCTTTTTATTTCAAACTGTTGCAAAAGATTTTTTCTTTCTCCTTATGAAAAGTGAAGTACTAAAACAATTAATTTCAATTGATATGGTATAAGGTGCATGAGAATTGTTTAGAAAGTGCTATAAAAATTAAAAGGAATTTTCTAACATTCTATTAATTAAATTTTTATAGATAAAATTTTTGTGTAAATAATAAAGTTTGTATTTCCTAGGTATTTGATAATATTTACTCTATCTATGTTATGTCTTGATAATGATGTGCATAATATTGTAGAAGAGTATAATATTTTAGCCATAATTTTGGTTTTCTTAAATATGTTATATGCAATTAAAAAAACTTTCCTTATCAGTTAAATTGTTTTACTCTCATGCTTCTCTAAAATTACATTTGGTCAACTACATATCTGAGCTTGATCTTCAGAAAACAGATTTTAAGCAAAGAAATAAAAGTCAAGATATTTATTATGTTCCACCTGTTAAAGTAACCCTAGTGAAAATGTAAAGAAGAAACAAAACAAAACAAAAAATTCTGCTGTGGACTATTGTTAATAACCTTAATATAAATTAATTGTCAAATGTTTTGTTTCTGGAAATGGCTTCATGTGGAATATAATCAGAAAGGAATTAGGGCCTAGATTGTAAGTTCTTGCAGCAGTCACATTGTTTTTTTTAACTTTAATTGTTATTTCTAAATTTTGATATACTTTGCTCCTTTGTGTGTAACCTGGTATCTCCCTGGAACTTTAAATATCTGTGTGACACCTGAAACTCAGAGTTAAAGCTCTCTACCTCTGCATTGACTGAAATAGCTGCATTACTTTAAAAAGATAACTCTATGCAACAACTGTTGAGGAAGCTAAAAATTTCAAACTTCAGCTAAACATATAAATAAATGTAATCTAGTTAAAATTAGAATGAATACAAATAAAATGTAAAGAGTGATATTGTCTATACTTTGGGTCTTTAGTTTCTATGTGAAAGCAGAGAGGAGAAATTTATATTATCCCAAATCCGAATTTTCTGGGGTAACTTATCTAATGTAACCCATCTCATTAGTTTGTTTGATCAACCTAACTTACATTTATTTAACATAAATCCTAAAATAATGACTGAAATCTTACTGTTCTTTTTTATTATGTTCATGTAATAACTTGATGCATTTCAAAATATTTTGAACATAAAATGATGAATTATTTTTAGAGTCTCTTGAGGGCCTTCGAATAACTAAAGTCTAAGAGTCACTTCTGGAAATCCTCCTTGTTACTCAATGTGGATTTACTGTATAAATAAACTTACTATCTTCCCCACTATGTGGGACATGATTCCCAGGAGTGAATCTCCTTAGCCTTTTAGAATCAATACCTACTCATAATCAGCAATGCTTTCAGAGTGAAATCTAGATCAAAAGGGAAAATAATTAATAAATAGATTCTTAATAGAGCTGGGAAATCATTCTAGAATTTATTTTTATGCAAGTCTCAGCCAGATATCATTAACTGCCACATTATGCAAATCCTCAAGCAAATGTGACCTGAAGGCCCTGGGTAAATCTGAATAAAATACTAAAGCCACATGCTTACATAAAATCAACACCCCTTCAGTGTTCTTTATCTAAAGTATATGCATGATTATATTCAATTACAAGTTCCTTTATCATGATGTTTCTCCTCAATTTAATTATTACATTTATTTCTCAGAGACTTTAAGCTTTCAAATTGTTCCTGTTCTTTTTGAACTCTGAAACTTAAAGGGAACAATCCCTCTGAGAACAACACAAAATTAAAAAATACACTCATGTAACAGCAAAACAGTTTCATTCTTCACCCCCTAAGCAGCAGGAGGTAACTAGAGAAGTCCTTGTTACAAATTTCTCATGGACGAAAAAGGAGGGAATTGTAATTGATCACAAATTAATCAATTTTTAACTCACTAACTGTTATTATAAGCAAATACTATTCCTCTGATATATTGCAATATAGACTTGATGTATGTTTAACTTTTAAAATAGTCTGAAGCAATTATCTGTAAGTGTTGTGACTCACTGAACAGTAACTGAGATGTTTTGTTTCTTTGATGATGATGCTTTGTTTTGTAAACTAGATGATCTTTACCTTCTCGGTGAACAGTAACAAAACAACTTTTAACTAGTTCTCTTTTATCTCCTTATTTTATTTTGAAAACCTGGAGTCTGATTCTCATGAACATACCATGACATACTTATATTAAATTATCTCTTAGCCCATCATCTAAAAGAGTCACTTTCCAGTCATGCAGCATATGAGTCAGCATCATGTCCATCTGCCATGCCCCCCAATATTGCAGAATCTTCCCCTCAGACATCACAATCTCACCTCTCTTTTTGTTTAATACCATAAAAGACCTAAGCACTTCCAATTTTGAAGTTGAAGTTTGAGGGACAACCATTCTTTGTCTGCAGGAATGGGCTTTGCTAAATGAATCCTTTCTCCCCTCAAAATCTCACTGTAACTTAATTGTCTCTGGTGAACATTAGGCAAGAACTCACTTTTGTGGTACAACACTGTGAATGGACTACTTTCCTGTTTTTTACTGTCTATGCAATCTTCTCTAGAGAAGTAGATATTCTGAGTATGTTGTAACTCTGCAAATCAAGGTCTCCTACTCATTTTGGGACTGCAACAGTTTGCTGTTTCTGTTTTTCTTGTAGCTTAGGACTGTATCTATCAATTAGCAGTGTTTTCAAACTATTTTTGCTGCCAAATGGGAATGGAAAGAGTCAAGAAGGAAACAAAAATGCTACTGCCTCTTTAAGAATCCTCTGCTACTCTTCCCTGAATGAGATGGATCAATGGCTGCCAATAGAGGTGGCCCCTCAACAATCTGAAGTAGTTCATCAAAAGCAGTGATTGGTCATCAAATCATACCACTCTGGGTTATGGAAGACCAAGACTTTAAAAGTCACCTTGGCAACAGCAAATTGCACCAGGAGCCCAGAAGTACTTACAGTTGCCTGTCAGGTGAATGATGAAGAGGATGCTAGCAACTGCTGGGCAGTGAAACCCACCAGTATTTACAAAATTTAACCAGCTTTTTCCTCCAACTCTTTCCTGAATTCTCTATAGCGTTCCACTAGACTGCAGTGTTCCAAGATACTTGATTCAGAAAGTTACAGCATGTTCAATAGCTCTTTCAGTGGATAAACTGATCCATGGAATTTCCTAAACTAACATCTTCCCACAATTCTCTATGGGGTGTACCATTTTGCATTCCCACCAGCAATGGATGAGAGAATTCCTGTTGCTCCAAATCCTGAGCAGAATTTGTGTTGTGGTTGTTTGGGTTTTAGTCATTCTAATAGTGATTTAACAGTATCTCATTGTTACTTAAATTTTAGTTCCTTAATCATATTTGCTGTTGAGCATCTTTTCATACATTTATTTTCCATCTTTATCCTTTCTTTGGTGGGGTGTCTCTTCTGCTCTTTTGCCTAATTTTTATTTATTTATTAATTAATTAATTAATTTATTTATTTATTTATTTTCATATATATTTTAAAAGATGGTTAGATTTTTAAGCTGGTCAGTTTCCTTATTTTTTAGTTTTAAGTGTTCTGTGAACGTTTTCTTTTTTTTTTAATACCTTTGCCATTGTTTACTTTGCAAATATTTTCTCTACTGTTTGGCTTGTCTTTATTCTAATAGTGTCATTAGCAGAGAAACTTTTTCTTTAATGAAGTTCCACTTTTCCATTTTTTCATTAATGGATCTTGTGTTAAGAGTAGTACCTTCAAAGTCATTGCCAAAGTCACCTAGATTTCCTTTTTTGTTACTTTCTAGAAGTTAGAGTTTTGCACTTTAAATTTAATTATCATCCCTTTTAAGTTGATTTTTATAAAATATGTGATGTATCTCTATATACATCAAAAGAGAGAGTGAGAGAGTACGTTTTTAAACTAATTGTCTCATAAAATTGTGGAATCTGGCAAGTCAAAAATCATTAAGGCAGACTAGAGGGGTGGAAATAGAGGTAAGAATTCTGTCTTGAGTCAGAAATCAATAGTGAAGTTTAGCAGGCTGGAAATTCCAAGAGAAGTAGAAAATGTTGCCTAGAAGCAAAAATTCATTTTTATTGGAAGCCACAGTCCTTGCTCTGGTGCTATTGATCTTCCAGAAATATGATTTCTTCCTGTACCCATTGTCTTATTCTTTGCTGGTCAAGTGGTCTTAGTTCCAAAGGAAGGATGCATACACTAGAAGAGACAACAATTATTTACTTAAAATGGATGATGTAGCAGTTTGATACTAGTTATGAATTCAAAAATGAGATATAGATTATGTTTGAAAAATGATCTGTTCCTTTGGGCATGATACTCATTGATTGTAATAAATTCAAATGTTTACATCTAATTGATTAAATTAATGTTATGGCTTTGATTTGACAACTTCAGTAGGACATGACCCAAGGTTCAGTCCCCAGACACTTGGTGGGCTATATAAATGGACACTTACTCAAGAAGACTCACAGGAGTAGATACAGAGGAAGACACAAGATTTCCATAGCAATATAAGAGGAGGGAAATTTGATCTTGGGTCCCCAAGAGAGCTGAGCCATTTGCCAGATAGTTTACAGCTTACTTTTTGAAGAGAAGAGAGCAGCTGATCCTAGAAAGAAACAAGTCCTATGCCAGTCTGCAGCTGAGATCAGAAGCAGGGACCACAGAGACTTAAGAGGAAGGACGATGGATGAACCTTCACAGAGACCAGCAGTCATCCTGCTTCAAAAAGTGACAATAGACTTTGGTGAGAAATTACTTCTTATGATACCTTGAGTTGGACTCTTTAGGGTCTTATAATTGTAAGATTTTACCTTAAATAAGTACATTTTATAAAAACCAACAGATTTCTAGTACTTTGCATCAGCACTTGTTTGGCTGACTAATACATAATTTGGTTCTGAGAAGTGGGGTCATGCTTTTGCAATTACCAGAAATGCTGGGATGGTTTTTATAAATAGGTAGGTGGTCTTTTTTAGTGGAATTTTGAGATGCTTGATAGAAAACAACCAGGCTACTTTGAAGACACTGTTGATAATAATATGGAGCTTAAAGTTATTGCTGATAAGGACTTAGAAGGAAATGATGAAACTATTATTGGAAACTGGAGGAAAAGTCATCCATGTTTTAAAGTGTTAGAAAACTTAGCAAGATTTACTCCTGATGGTGTGTGGAAGGCATAATTTGAAAATTATGAACATGGACATTTAGCCAATGATATTTCCAAATTAAAGGTGGAAAATGTAGCCTGGTTTCTCATTGCAATTCATATCAAAATTTTAGAGGAAAGGAGATAAGCTGATAATTGAATTGCTGGGTGCAAAGAAACCCACTGATTCTGAAAGTTCCAAGCCTCTGGAAATCAAGCCCCCAGATGATAGTGCCCCATTTGAGGAATTAGTTAAACTTGAAACTTTTGAGCCAGGATTGTAAGTACAATTATCCAGGAAAGATTTGTGGAAAGCCTTATTGTCTGATGGCTTGGACCCTTCTACATGCATGCCAACTCAACAAGCTTTTTGTGACAATCATATGAAAAAAGCCACTGTCAGCCTGGACTGAAATGGACAGGGAAGGAAAAACAGCTTTAAGAGGAAAACCATGGAAGCTGAGATCTGGAATTAAGAAATCTCCTTGGGCCAAGAGAAGAGCCACACCCATGTTTACAGAGAGGGTGACTTTGCTCCAGCATTTGAAAAGGTTAGATATTCCAGCCCACTGTTCAGGGAGAAGTTTGCTCACCCAAGTTACAGTGGGGGTGGAGTAAATTCCTCAATTGTTGGGGAGAGTGATGTTGACACCCCAGAGTTCTGAAAGTGGTGATCCTGTTCCTCATAGATTAGTGAAGGCAATATCACCAGCTCACTTTTCTGAGAGGGTTGGGCCTGTATGCCAGATTTTAGCTAGAATGTTGCTACCATATCAATGTACTAACAGGGTTAACACTGTAGCCCAGAGAGGGGGTGTGGGGACACAGAATGCCCTCTTCCCTGTCCCAATAGTTATTTGTGTAAATTTATGGAAAAGGTGGTGTTAATGTAGCCAGCAACCTGACCCTCCCAGGTGGGACAACCAAAAGAGAGGTGACAAGATATCTAACCTGTATTTGCACACATTCTATAGTCATTTATTATTATCTGTGCCTGTTCTCATTGCATGCCACAAAAATGTGCTTTTCCCTGCTTGTACATGTTCACAACTCTATGTAAACCTGTAACCCCCTAAAAGCAGGGCAGTACCTCCCCTGACTTGCCACCATCATGATACATGAGTAACTGTAAGTAATAAAGGCATGATTACCCTAGGCTCTAATGTGGTTTCTCTGGAATATTGAATTATATAGTCAACTTTCACAGGCTTGACCTCCAGCATTAAAATTGGTTTAGTCAGCAGGATATTCCAGGGTGTCCTAACCGTGTAAGAGCCAGTGATGGCATGGAAATCACAGGGTACTATATGGGGAGGAATCCTGGGGTCACCTTGTTCCTCTATGTGGATGGAGCTGGCTCACCTCATAGACACTTGGGGTTCTGTACATGAGTTGGATGGCCCTTGTATGCCTGCAAGGTTAGTGCAGTTAGAGAAGAATGTAGAAGTTATCTTCCTGAAAAAGAAAAAGCCTCAGGCTGTGGCTGCAGCTACCACTTGTCCCCTGTAAGCACCCTGGAGTGGTTGCTCTGAGAAACAGCTGGCTGCTGAATCCTGTGCATGCCTGGTAGAAGCGGAGCTTAAATTAGAAAGGAATTCACAGGCTTTCACCTCTGCCTTAGTGACAGTTCTGACTTAGCAACTGGATAAAAAAGAGATTGTGATTCAGTTGCAGAAACTATGAAAGGATCTTTAAATTTTGTTAAACCACATGTTCAAAGGATGGCTAAATCACAGATACAATACCCCGCACAAGCAGAAGTGCTAAATAGGGCACTTGTCAATGAAACCATGCTTACAAGAAAATATTCTGCTAAAGAGTTAACTGAGATAAGGAAAACATTCCAGCAGCAACTCTGTAAACCCCTTGCCACCTGAATCGTATGACTGTGGTCTAGTGAGGGCTGATAGAATTAAACTGCTGGAAAAGTAGAAAAACTTAGTAATATTAATGTTCTCTATTTTGTTTACATACAAATTTTAATAGGGTCTGGAGAGGTACATTGATAAAATTAGTGCTGTTAAAGTTTAGTAACTTCTGAACTGGACAACTCTATGAAAGTAGGAGAAAAAAATAGAAAAATGCTAGTAGCTTTCTTACACTTGCAATTAAAATATATTACAAAACAAAAAGCCCATAATATTTGTGTAAACTAAAGATGAGTTTAAATAGGATGTTACTTTGACAATGTTTTAAGTTTAGTCACATTTTATTTTGATCAGGATTTTTATCAAGGTGTTAAATGGAACTCTTACTTTTTGAATCAATAACTTACTCCTTGAGTTCAAGCCTGTCTAAGTGTACTCCTGAAGAATAATCCATAATATATGTGCTAAATGTCTGTGTCTAAACTGCTAAATTCGTGCTTAACTGAATTTATACTGGTCAAGTATTCCTAACTGGGTGCTGGTTACTAATGAAAATGTTTCCAAGAATGAGCTTGCATATTACATGAAATGTTGATTCCAGAGGAGATCTTAAAAGCAGTAAAAATCAGACATGTGAAATGATGGAGAGCTTGGAGACAGCCACACCAAAGCAGTAAGAATTATAAAGCAAATTAGTGAGCTTTATGTTTCTGTTGGTGTGTTTTAAGTTTTTTGTGTTTGTCTTGTGGTTCGGTATACATTTTCATACCTCTGGTAGATAATATTAAATTAACAAATGAAAATTCTTAAAAGAGCTCTATGGCAATGGCCTAAAATTAAATAAGCACTTGTATTGTTAAGTGAGTATGGATACTAATAAAACAAATTACCATTATATGCATTAAACTTTTAAGATGATGAAATTGTAAAGTTTTGGCTAATGAAATTATACCAAACCTCTTTTTTTTTTTTAATTGTTTTTGTTTAACTTGAAATGAAGAGTTTTTTTTTTTTCTTCACAGGACAGAACAAGGGATATAGGACTTAAATGGATATAGAAAGAAATAAAAGTTTTGTGGAAGTAAATTCAGAATCAATACTGACTAAAATTTGATAAGTTTGTTCAGGGGAATGTGTTTTTTTTCTAAGATAAGATGGCTTGATTTTTTTGATACATTTTTATTTGCTAAATTAAAAGTTTAACTTAGGATTCACTCATTGTTTTCTTTTTTAAAATATATTTTTTGTTTTTAAAAGGTATTTAGAGTACATAAATGTTACACAAAAATATAGGGGTTTCTCATATGCCCTGCTTCCTACACCTCCCACATATTTCCACGCTAACAACATCTTTCATTAGGTGTGGTACATTAATTTCAATTGATGAAAACATTTTAGAGCATTGTCACTAAGCATGAATTATAGTTTACATTGCAGTATGCAGTCTCTCCTGCACAATTTTGCAGGTTAGGGCAAGATATGTAATGGCCCATATCTGTCACTGTAATGTTATTCAGGAAAATTTCCAATTCCCCAAAATACCCCCATATGTCACCTGTATTTCCCTCTCCTTGTCCTCAGAACCTCTAGTAGCAACTGTTTCCCCATGAATGATATAATTTCTTCCATTGCTAGAATCAAAATGCCTATAGTAGAATACCTGTAAGGTTACCCTAGTCCACAGATCATTCCCCAGTCCTGAAAATTCTGGGATGGAGCTGCCCACTTCACCTCTAATTAAGAGGATGCTTTGATCCCATGGGACAGATGGATGGGACTCTCTTGCTTGCAGTTGTAGACACATTCGGTTCCTTGGGCTGGTCATTGTCCATCATCATCTCCTTGTTAGTTGTCCTGGGTGAGTCCAATGAACTGGGAAGTAGGTATTTCAAATCCATTGAATTTCAGAGCCCAGCAGGCACATGGACAGCCCAGAAAATCAGGTCTCTTGGACATACACCTACCAACTCCAGCAGCAACTACAGGTTCAAATAAAAGGGACAGAAGAAGCAGATGTAAAGAAGTCACATCTGAGTCCAACTCTGTCACACTCAGGAGCCCAAACTCCAAAGCAGTGCCCAATGCAAGGCACCAAACTCCAGAACTATCTGCCATGAATGTTGGTCCTAGGTGTCTCCAAAGCACTCAGGATCCCCACTATTTGGGATAGTATCTACCTGGCCTTCTATAAGATTCTGCTGAGAGATGCATAAGTGTTAACTCTCTGATGACCTCACAATTTACTTTGAAGTCTCTTTGCAATATACACTCATATGTCTTTACCTTTTCCCTCTTTTATTCAAGGTCTTTTTCCAGTTGTATCACCAGCCCATGCTTGGTAGTAATTCCTCTGTGCCAGTGATGCTAATGTCTGGGAGTCACATCCCATGCTGGAGGGAATGTAATGAATTTATATGCTGTGTTTGCCTTAGAGAGATGCCACATTTGAACAACAAGGAGGCTTTCAGGAGGCAACTCATTGGAACTCTTCAAGATTAGGCTAAGTTGCAAATTCAAAAGCAAAAGGCTTGCAAGCATAGTCATCAACATCAAGGTCCCCTCAATGGAACACCCTTCTCTAGTCATTGCTGCTGAACTTGGGGGATTGTTGCTATTCCATTAGAGAATGTGGCAGAGCTCCCCAGGATGAGAATTTAATAATATTTCACTCATGTGAATTTCCAACTGTGGCAGTGCTCCATGAACAATTGAAAATATTTATGTACCTTATATGCATTCACAGGTGAACTTTGTCCCATGTATCCCCCATCACTGACATCCCACCATATTGATCCTCCCCTGCCATACTTGAAACCCTTCTGTGATGCAAATCATCTTTAAAAATGAAACCAGGAATATTGCCAAATTTGATCAATAGGAAAATGAAATGATAATGGTAGGGTTAAATATAAGAAATAAAATACGTATTACTTTAGAGAAACTAAAACTAAAATAAAGTAAAAGAGATTGGAGTATTAAAAAATGAAACACATCAAAAAATAAGATAAAATAAATTATTTTTTGACATTTTTCCTTTCATCACTGTATATCAGTTCTCCTGTACGTACAGTGGCAATTTCTTTTATTTCTTCCCCAGGGCTTACTTTTTTAAAATATTGTCTTCAAAGAAGTTTTAGGTCACAGTAAGGTAACATTCAGAATATAGGGAATTCCCATATAACCAACATCCTCACCCGTTTCCCCCTTCCCTATTAATCTTTTTACATGTGGATGGTACATTTGTTACAACTGATGTATAAATATTGAAAAAAAACTATCAACCATGGCCAATGGTTTACATTATGGTTTACATTTTACACCATAAAATTTTGTAATTTTTTGATGAAATTTAACATGGCCTGTATCTCTCATTCCATAAGCATGCAGAACACTTGCATTTCCCCAAATACTCCCTCTTTGATCTCTTCTATTCCACCCCCCCCACCTCCCAATCTCAGGGCCCATGGAGACCACCAGGCTTCACTCCTTGAAGTACAAGATTCTTGGATACTTGCAACAATGCTAAGGGCTGGGCACATTAGTCTGCCCTCCTTTATTAGGAACAGCCCATGCTATCGAGAGACACCCCCCCCCTTTAAACATATTGGGCCTCCTCAAAATGGGGTCCAACTTCTTCTCACTAATTATGTGGATCTCCCTCCACAGATACAGCACACTATGACAAAATGATAACTCACACATTTTCTAGAAGACAGTCCCAGGTGTTCCCTGTCCAAAATGCCCCATCACTCAACACCCTAAACCAGTAACATTTCCTTGTCATATTGCAAACAAAGTTTTCTCAACATTTTAGTTTCACCCACATAACCACCTATACCCAGGGTTCACTTATTCCTCCCCCAACCCTCCTCAAAGTTCCTTGGACCATCCAACCCATACTCCTAATTCTACCCTTTGTCAAGCTTGCACCACCCAACCGAAGACTATCCTTACATCCCTGTCATATCTCTTCACTGCACAACTACTCACTTCCACTTTATATAGATCTTGCCTGTATGGGCATTGGATCACAACCTTCTTCGTATTTCCTGTAAACCTATCTTTCAGACTCTAGCTACCTGAGTTTGCTTGATTTTCTTAATTCATATCAGAAAGATCATGTAATATTTGTCCTTCAATGCTGGATTGCATCACTCAACATAAGGTGCTCAGGATTCATCCATGTTACCCCATGTGTTAGTATTGTATTCCTTCTTAAAGCTGAATAATATTACATTGTAAATATATACCACATTTTGTTTTTCCATTCATCTGTTGATGGGCACCTAGATTGACTCTAACTTTTGGCAATAGTGAAAAAGGCTGCTACATCTTTGTTGTGTATATGTCTGTTTATGTCCTTGCTTTCAGTTCTTCTGGGTATATACCCAGCTGAGGAAGTGCTGGATCATATAGCAGATCTATATTTAGTTTTTTGAGGAACCACCAAACTGTCCTCCACAATGGATGGACCATTCTACATTTCCCACAGCAGTGGATTATGGTTCTTATACTTCCACACCCTCACCAACACTTGTAGAGGTCTGTTTTTTTTTTAATGGCTGTCAGTCTAATGAGTGTAAGATGGTACCCCATTGTAGTTTTGACTTGCATTTCCCTAATAGTGATGTTGAGCATCTTTTCTCGTGCTTATTAGCCATTTACATATTCTTCTTTGGAGAGATGTCTGTTCAAATCGCTTGCCCATTTTTAAAATGGGCTGTTTGTCTTTTTATTTGTAAGATATAGGATTTTGTTATATATGCTGGATATTAGGCTCCTGTCAGATATATGGTTACAAATATTTTCTCCCATTGGGTAGGCTGTCTTTTCACTTTCGTGTCAAAGTCCTTTGAGGTGCAAAAGGTTTTAATTTTGAGGAGGTCCCATTTAGCTATTTTTTTCTTACACTGCTCATGTTTTGGTGTGAAGTTCATGAAGCCATTTCCTATTGCAAGGTCTTGTAGATGCTTCCCAACATTATCTATCAAGATTTTTATGGCTTTGTCTCTTATATTTAGATCTTTGATGCATCTTGAGTTGATGTTTGTATAAGGTGTGAGATGGTGTTTCTCTCTCATTCTTTTGGATATGGATATCAAGTTCTGCAAGCAAGATTTGTTGAAGAGGCCATTCTCTCCCAGTTGAGTGGGCTTAGTGGCCTTGTCAAATACTAGATGACTGTGTATGTGAGGATCTATATCAGAGCTCTATATTTGGTTACATTTGTTGATATGTCTATTCTTGTGCCAATACCTTGCAGTTTTGAGCACTTTAGCTTTTTGTAGTATGCTTTAAAGTCAGGTAACGTGATTACTCAGATTTCATTTTTCTTTTTCAATATGTCTTTGGCTATTAGAGGCCTCTTGACCTTCCAAATAAATTTCATAGTTAGTTTTTCTAATTCAGTAAAAAATGCTTTCGTGATTTTTATTGCGATTGCATTACATCTGTAGATTAGATTGGGTAGGATAAACATTGTAATGATATTCAGTCTTCCTATCCATGAACAGGGAATGTTCTTCCATTTATTTAAGTCTTCTTTGCTTTCCTTTACCAGTGCTGTGTACTGTTCTGAGTATAAGTCATTTACATCTTTAGTTAAGTTTATTCCTTGGTATTTGAATTTTTTAGTTTCTATTGCAAATGGTATTTTTTTCTTGATTTCCTCCTCAGAATACTCATTATTGGTGTACAGAAATATTACTTTTTTTGAGCATTGATCTTATAGACTGCAACTTTACTGAACTCATTTATAAACTCTAGAAGCTTTTTTGTATATTTCTCAGGGCTTTCTATGTACAGGATCATGTCGTCTGCAAATAGTGAAATTTTTACTTCTTTCTTTACAATTTGGATGTCTTTTATATCTTTTTCTTGCCTCAGCGCACAAGAAAATATTTCAAAGACAATGCTAAATAGGAGCAGTGAGAGTGGGCATTCTTGTCTTGTTCCCAATCTTAGAGGGAAAGCTTTTAGGTTTACACCATTTTATATGATGTTAGCTGTGGGATTTTTATTTATACCCTTTATCATGTTCAGAAAGTTTCCTTCTATTCCTATCTTCTACAGTGTTTTCTATCAGAAAAGGATACTGTTTTTTGTCAAATTATTTTTCTGCATTTATAAAGATGATCATGTGATATTTTCTTTTAATCTGTTTATGTAGGATATTACATAGTTTGATATTCTTATGTTGAAACATCCTTGCATACCTGAGATGAAACCCCCTTGGTAATGATTTATAATTCATTTCATGTGTTGAATACAAAAAGCAAGTATTTTGTTAAGGATTTTAGCATCTCAGTTCATCATAGACATTGGTCTTTAATTTTCCATTCTTGTGGCATCTTTGACTTTGGTATTAGGGTAATGTTGGCATCATCAAATGAGTTAGGCATTGTTCCTTCTACTTCTGTATTTTTGGAATGATTAAGCAGGATCAGTGTTAGTTCTTTCCAGAGTGTTTGGTAAAATTCCTCTGTGAAGAAATCTGGTCCTGTGTGCTTCCTGGTTAGGAGGATTTTGATGACTAACTCAATCTCATTACTTGTGATTGGTCTGTTGTGTTCATGAATTTCTTCTTTTGTCAATGTAGGCTGCTTGTGTGTTTCCTCTTATTTATCCTTCTTTGGCATATAATTTTTCAATGTATACACTTACGATACTCTTTATTTCTGTGGGGTCGGTGGTGGTATCCACTTCCTCATTTCTTATTTGTGTATTTTCATATTCTCTCTTTTTTTCCTTTGTTAGTCTAGCTAAAGGTTTTTCAATTTTATTGATCTAGAAAAACCAGCTTTTGGTTTTGTTTATTTTTTCTAGTGCTTCCTTATTTCCTATTTCATTTATTTCTGCTCTAATCATAGTTATTTTTTCTTTCTGCTTCCTTTTGTGTTGGTTTATTTTATTTTTTTTCTAATTCTTCCAGTTGTGCAATTATGTCTTCGATTTTAGCTCTTTCTTCTTTTATGTATATATGCATTTATGGCTATGAATTTCGCTCCCAGTACATCATTTCCTGCATCCCATGGGTTTTGAGATGTTGTGTTGTCATGTTCATTCATTTCAAGGTATATAAAGATTTCTTTTGAAATATCCTCCTTGTCCCACTGTTTGTCGAAAAGTGTTTTGTTTAACTTCCATATCTTTGTGCCTGATCTGGTTCTCTGGCTCTTACTGATTTCCAGCTTCATTCAATTGAGGTCAGAGAAATTAATTTGTGTAAATTCAATCTTTCTGAGTTGACTGAGAATTTTTCTGTGGCCTAGCATGTGGTCTATCTTGGAAAATGTTCCATGTGCAATCGAGAAAATTGTTTATCCCACAGTATTTCAGTGTAGTGTTTTGTATATGTTTATTAGGTCCAGATCCTCCAATGTATAATTCAGAGTCTTTGTTTCTTTATTAAATTCTCTGTTGAAATGTTCTGTCTAATGGTAATAATGGTGTTAAAGTCCCCCACTATAATTTTAGAGATATCAATTCTCTACTTTGCTTTTCCAGTGTTGGCCTCATGTATTTTAGGCACCCTAGTTAGGTGCATAAATGTTTATGATTGTTCTTTCTTCTTGAAATATTACCACTTTTACTAATATATAATGTCTGGCTTTGTCTCTCACTGTAGTTTTGCATTTACAGTCTGTTTTGTCTGATATAAGTATAGCTATTGCTACCCTTTTTTGGTTATTATTTGTTTGTAAAATTATTTTCCGGCTGTTCACTTTCAGCCTCCTTGAATCCCTGGGTCTTTCGTGGCCTTCTTGTAGATGTCGTATAGATGGGTCATATTTCCTTATCCATTCTGCCAATCTGGATCTCTTGACTGGTGCGTTTAATCCATTAACATTCAGTGTTATTACTCTCAAGAATTACTTACATTAGCCATATTTTCTTTGGGTTTATGTATGTTATATGCTGTTTTTATTTTCTTTTTGTCATTTTAATTGTTCTTACACTCTCCTCCAACTCTCTCTTTCCTGTTATTCCCTTTCAACCTGAAGAACACCCTTTAGTATTTCTTGAAGAACAAGTTTCTTATTGACATACTCTCTTAATATCTGTTTGTTTGTTAATATTTTGAACTCTCCATCATTTTCAAATGCCATCTTTCCTGAATAGATAATTCTTGGCTGGAAGCTTTTTTTGTTTTAGTATCTTCACTATACCATAACACTGCCTGCTTGATTCCACGATTTCAGATGAGAAATCAACACTTAATCTTATTGAGTTTCCCTTGTATGTGCTTGTTCTCTTTTCTCTTGTTGCGTTCAGTATTTTCTCTTTGTCTTGGAGTATGTCTGATGGGATTTGTACTGTTTGGATGTGCTGTGCTTCCTGGACATGTATATCCATCCCCTTTAATAAGGTTGGGAAGTTTTCAGCCATTATTTCCTTCAACACTCCTTCTATCTCCTTTCACTTCTCATCTTTCTCTGTGATGCAAATAATGTGTATGTTTATGCATTTTGCATGGTCATTAAAATCCCTAATTCCCTGCTGAATTTTTTCTATCTTTTTATGTATCTGTTGTACTATTTTAATTTCAGGTTTACTGTCTTCCACATCACTAATTCTTTCTTCTGCCTGTTCAAATCTGTTGTTATGTACTTCCAGTGTCTTTCTGATTTCTTGGATTCTGCCATTCATCACTATCATAACTGTTATTTTTTTTATGTTTACTATTTCTTCAGTATCTTCTCACAGTATCTTCTTAATATCTTTAATTTCTTTTTTCACTTCATTAAGTTCTTCCATAATATATGTTTGGAAAGCTTTGATTATTTGTTTCATGTTCTGCATCTCTTCCTGGTTTTTAATTTGTTCATTGGACTGGGCCATGGCTTCCTGTTTCTTAGTATGGTTTGTAATTTTTTGTTGCCCTCTAGCCATCTTTTTATTTGATGGGTTTATTCAGTTGATTAGTTTCTCTCTCTAACCTAGAGTTTTATTTAGCTGATGGTTTTGTGTGTGTGCATTGTTTTCTCTTTGACACTTTGTTCTTCTTGTTCTATTTCCTTGCTGTTTTCTATCTTCCCTTGAAGGAAAAAGGTTAGGGCCAGAGAAAGCAGAAAAGGTAAAAAAATAAAAAGGGTAATAGTAATTATAATAGTAAAATTTAGAAGAGGGACTTTATAATACATAGCAAAATGAATATTTAACTCATGTAATCAGTGTAGAATAATATGAATAGAAAAATGGAGTACCTACAATGAAATGGGAAACTGAATAGAAAAAAAATATATAGAATTATTTCAAAGGCCAAAATGATGAGGAGGGAGAAAAAGAGAAAAGACAAAAAGAAAAAAATTAATAAAAAAATAAAACAGAATATACAAGATAGATATAGAAACCAGAAAATTTGAAGACTAAATAAAGAAAGGTTGAATGTAAGAACTCCAACAGAAAGCAGAAGCTTGAAAGATGAAGGAAGGAAAAGAGAAAGCATTGGTAGATAAAATCAGTATACATGGAAAATGGGAAATCAAGGAAGAAAAAGCACAGTAATGAAGAAACAATCCATCAGCACCTAATTGAAAAATGGTTGGGGTGGGCAGAGAAAACAAAACAAAGAGACAAACAAACAAAAAAACATACAAGCAAGCATTCAAACAAAAACTCAGGAAGAGCAGTGTTCCTCCTTAGGCCCCTGTGGAGCTTCTCAGGCTGCTCGTGTTCATCAATTAATTACCCTGCAGCCTTCTCTCTGCAGGTTTTGAAGAGGGTTTTAGTGAGTAAACTAAGTTAAAAAAATTTTTTTAAACTCTCCTGTTTTTAGGAAAAATAAAGGACTCAATAGAAGCTAATACAAAAATAATGTCTATGTTTTCCCTGTCCTAAAGTATCAGCTGGATGTTTGATATCCCAGTAGATCACTACTCTTAGAGGAGCTGGAAATTAAACTAGGGACTTTGTATATTCAAGGTAGAAACTCCTCCACTGAGCTAACCTATCTTTTTGGGTCAGTTAGTTCTTCAGAAATCTATCCAGTCACTTTCCCTCATGCAGTTTTGACTCTCCTAGAGCAGCAGGATTTCAACAGTTTGTGTGAGCAGATCCCCTGTCCTCCCCTGTCCTGGTTAGATTGAGGTCTGATTTGAAATTCAAATTGGACTTGGTGACTGAATTCACTGCTCTGAAATGATTCTCAACCCTCTTCCAGACCACCCCCTCATCCCAGGGCCCTTAATAGGCTCTTGGAAACTTATTAAGTGCTTCTTACTGCCTGACTCCCTTAGGGAAGTTGAAATTTTGATGGTTTTCAGCACAGAACTAGTCAATTACCTGACTCTGCCCTCTCACAGGCCAAGTTTCTCTATTCCTGGGTGGTTAGGCAAATCAGGCTTCCTCATCAGATTTGCCTCTCCTCTCTGCCTGGAGCCACCTCCAGGTGGCTGGTATGCTCTCCAAAGCTCTAAAAGTGCAGACAACCATATCCACAGTAAGGAAACCCCTCTCTGCCCTTTGCCAGAACCTTCCACTCTCAGATAATTCTCCCTCTCCCTGGGTGCCCAGCCAGAGATAGGGCTCACCCAGGCCCTTTGCTCTGAGTGTAGGGTTTAGCCATTCACAGTTACCAGCCATGGGGTGAAAACTCATGTTTTTCTCTTGAACAATCTATCTCCCTGTTCTGCTCCCTCCACATTGATTTCCCAAAGGCTCCCAATCCAAGAGCTCCCAGAACAGCCCACTGAGGCAGGGTCATGTCCCCACTCAGCTGTCTTTTGCAGAAGAAATGGTGAGAATCCACTTAAACTGACACCAACTTGTTGCCTCCTCCAGATGGCTGGTTTTTATAAAATCAGGATCGAAATGTGTAGAAGACTTGAATGCATATGGCAACTTATAGAAAGGTTACTGAAAGTGAATTCTGCTTATTGCTGACTATAATTTAATAAGATTAGTTAAAGATAAAATTTGTCTTCATATGAAGTAACCAGTCTATATGGTTATGGATGATTAAAGGGAATTTGTAAAACCATTTTCCAAACAGAAAGATTACAGTGTAAATTCCAGGAAATCATTATTATTTAGAAATCTTGGATTCAATTTAATAACAAAAAGTAACTTTATAACAATAAATTTATCTTCACTCTGTTTATAATCCATGCTAACTACAATTTGTTTTTGAAATGGTGTTCAGAAACAAAACAAAAATTGACTTCCTCCCTGTTAAAATAACACAGTTTTCTTAAAAGTAATATGTTCTTAAGGTGGAGACATTAATGTTCTGATACATGTGTAATACATTAAGGTGGCAGCAATAAAATAATATTGATTCCATTGGAAATGAGATTTTCTTAAAATGATAGAAGAAGTAGTTTTTCCTGTACTGGTAAATTAAACTACCTGTTAATTGATGTAATCATGGTAATGGTGTAAAAGTGAAAAGTAAAGCAATAAAACAGTAAAGTTCATTTGGTATAAGTTGAAAGGAAAGTGTTTAAAAGTGTTATAAAATTAAAAGGAATTTTTTAACCTTCTATTAATCAAAGGTGTAGGGGTCACATATTCATATGAATATATGAAGATTGTATAAAATTCGTAGAAATTTAACAGTGTTTTCTGCATAATATTTGGTAAAAGTGTAATGTTGTTAAACATGGTTTTAATTATTTTTAAAAATGATATATACCACAGAAACAACCTCTTTACCTGGAAGTCAGGAGGTGGGTGCTTTGGCTCATATTCATCTGATTTGCCCTACCTCTGCTAAAGAAGAAGCTTTATGGCTGCAGAAAGATAGCAGCCATTGGGGGCTGCCAGAAATGGTCCATAACAGTAGATTATCATAAAATTAATGCCACTGCTGTATGCAGCAGTCCAAAATATTGCTGGTTTGTTGAAAGAAATTAATACCCAGTTATGTCACTATCACTTTGTTTTAGATCTTGCTAATGCTTTCTTTAGTATCTCTTTGGCAAGTCAAACCAGCCTGCATTCACCTTCCTTTGAGAAGGCCAACAATGAATTTTACAGTGCTTCTCTAAGGCTATGTGCATAGCCCAACCATCTGTCTTGGCCTGGTGGCAAAAGATCTGGCTGCATGGATTTTAACTGTGGTTGTAACCCTATTTCATTGTATTGATGATATTATATTAACAAGTAATTCTCTTTTAGAATTTAAAGAAGCATCAGAGACAATGGTATCTTATCTTAAAATCCTGTGATGGGCAAACAATTAGGACAAGATGCAAGATCCTTGCTGTTCTCTCAAACTCATAAGTGTTGTTAAAGTATAATGATTTCCCACACCACAAACTCCAAAACAATTAATGGCCTTTCTGGGGTTGTCGGGGTACTGAAGACACTTCATCCTTCATTAGGCCAGATATAAAAACCATTATATGTGTTAATCAGGAAAGGTTGTGCATGGAAATGAGAAGACACACTCAGCAGGCTCCTTTTAAAGAAATTAAAAGGGCAATAGCACAAGCTCAAGCAGTAAGGTGGGTGGATACTAACTTATTCTGTGAATTGGATGTGGCCAACACAAATATTGGCTTTGGGTGGGGTTTGTGGTGAAGGTAACATTCTAAACAAATACCCCTTGGGTTTTAGTCACAATTGTGGAAAGGGGCCAATGTATGATATAGTCCTTTAGGAAAGCAGCTATGTGCAGCATACCACACCCTGTGGAAAGTAAAAGGCTTAACCCAATAGAGTCCAGTCACTCTGAAGACTGCTATCTCTATCCAGGGAGTATTGCAGATACTAGAAACAAGACAGAAACAATGGATTGTTGCAGACTGCCTTCTCTGGGGGAGAAATCTTTAGAAGGGAATCTGGGACACCTGACAGCAGTGACAAGTAATTATCATGTCCCTCCCACTCCTCTAAAATCCTTCTCAGAAATGTTGAGGCAGGTGCCTTTGGGAGAATCCAGAGCCATACCACTGAGAACTGAATAGCAGCAGTGTGGCTCACAGGAAAAGTGGAAATTTTGGCTACCAAACCCTTTGGCAGCACTTCCAGCTGTCTGTTACTCCCCAACAGCTCACAAACATTACCCACAAGTGTTCGTCATGATCACTCTAATGGCTGTGACCATTACCTCACTGGATGGGGCATATTGGCTGAGCACAGACTCCAGTAGCAGGATGGCAAGTAAATTACATCAGTTCCCTCCTGCTCTCAGAAGGGAAAAAATATACTTTCACTGCCCAGCCAGCTGCTACAATGTAAATAATAAAGGCATGACTTAAGCCAAGCACCCATGTGGTCTTTCTGGAATACTGAGTTATTTAGTCAGCCATCCAGGGCATGATCTCTTGTGTTACAATGGAGAAACTGTGGCCATCACCAAATGTTCTTGAAGGGTGAGGTCTGGAGCTCTGTCACCACCCATGTTTGATGAGGAACCAAGTAAAATACTGTTACACAAGCTTGAGGAAGAGGTGGACCCCAATAAGTCCCCAAGGAGAAGAAACTATCATCTTAAGAATGCCTTTCAGATTTTGAAATCTAATGGAGTATGCCCTGCAGGCTTTCAGAAAGATAGGAAACCTGTGACTCGTATTTCCCTCTCAAATTCTCCTTATGATAATGCAAAGGCTTATCCTATCTCTGTCCCTTTGTATATTGGGAGGAGATAAATGTTTTTTTGTTGTTGCTGTTGTTGTTGATTTGGTTTTGGTTTTTGTTTTTTGGTTTCACAGAGCTACAGCCATGAAGGTACTTTACCCAAAGACAAACTGTATTTCTCTAAACTGATTGTGATTTGATTTTGTGCTTAGCATTGCTACTCATTTATGGTGTTCTTTGAATTTTGTAATGTCTTTTATGTAATTCAAAAGATGAAGTAGAGCAGTTTGATATTATTTATAAATTCCAAAAAGAGATAAAGATTATGTTTGTAAACTGGTCTGTTCCTCTGGGCCTTATACCCTTTGATTTTATTAAATTCAAATGCTTTACATTTACTCGATTAAATTAATATTAGGGCTTTGACTCAACCACATCAGTAGGACATGACCCAGGGTTGAGTCCCCATCTCCTTGGTGGGCTACACAAATGGACACTCACTCAAGAAAACACACAGAAGACACAAAGGAAGACAGAAGAACTTCATTGCAGTGGAATAGGGGAGAACTTTGATCCTGTGGCTCCAGAGAGACATAAGCCATTTGCCTGAGAGTTTACAGCTGACTTTGTGAAGAGACCAGAGTGGCTGAGCCTGGGAAGCAATAAGCCCTATGCCAGCCTACAGCTGAGATCACGAGAAGCTGGGGCCATAGAGCCTTAAGAGGATGAAGAAAGGCTGAACCCTCACTAAGATTGGCAACCATCTTACTTCAACACATGGAAACAGACTTCAGTGAGAAATTATCTCTTATGATACCTTGAGTTGGGCTCCTTAGGGCTGTGTAATTGTAAGCATTTACCGCAAATAAATACCCTATATAAAAGTCAGCAGATTTCTTGTGCTTTGTATCAGCACCCATTTTGCTGACTAATGCAGATGCTAAGACTGCCATCCTGTCAATTTGGACTTTTCATGCCTCTGAATTGACAGGAAAAGAAGAGTGTTCATCCAAACCAATAATTGTATGAGCTTCATCCACATTATTGAAAGCAATTTCCTTTACTTAATTTGAAAGGATTATATATGCTAATAAAAATACAAAAAACATTCAGAGCAACATTTATGCCAGTGGCTGACCAATCAATGGAACCCCATAACCTAGTGCAGGTAATACAAATCATTTACCAACAGAGTCCAACCATTATCACCTTGGCACCTATACACAGTTACTTAAAAATGATTACTCTCCACAGGAAGAACACAACAAAGTCTTATGCCAATCTAAAATGGAACGACTATCCAGAGTACCACTGAAATGTACTAAACCTTTCCCCAATAGAGAATACAAGACATTCAGTTAAATTCAGTCTTCTTCTTTATTCCCAGAAACAAATTCAGTTTTACAGCTAATATAACTTGGACTATATTGTGAGAAGATAATAAAGTTAATAAAACCGATATTTTTAATATACACAGACATACACAAACATATTCTTAACAAAATAATGTAGAAATGCTTATAACAATTGTAATCATCAGTTTTCCAACTGGCCAGTCGAAATTTATAACTGTTATTTATAACTACATTTTCCCAAAACTTGTTCTATATACTCTTAGCTCACAACAAGCACTCCAGTTGATTGTGGCCTTTTGGCTGGTGGGATAAAATGAACTTTCATTTCTCAAGAATATGGACCACTAGTAATCCTTCCTGAATTGGGTTTTTGTAATTTTCCATTGATTTTAATCATAAAACATGCTTTTATTAATAGATGCCCTAAGGATGCTCCTGTATCCCAGACACACTCTTCCATACTTCCACTGTGAAATGGCAATGCAATTTTCCCTTCATATTCAGGATCAGTCATCACATACAGTTTTACAACTCACTTAATTGCTTGATGATTCAGTGGCATTAGGAACTTAAAGAGTCAAGGTGGCAGTCTTAACAACCAATTCAGTGGAATCATTGTTCAGTTGTGTATTTGAAGCACACTTCCCTTTGAAACTAAGATATCTAGATTAGCAGACAGTAAAGCTAAGGAGACAGGAAGCAAAATGTTTGCTAGGGTAAAACTGGAGGTGACAATGAATGGTACCACTCCTGTTTCCATTCCTTGATTCCTTGACATGTAACTCCAAGCTATAAGAGAAACAACAATAAATATTTTACAGATATTTGGAGTATATAACATACCTGGGGAGCATTGTTGTAGCCTGGAAAGGATTTACATCTTACCAACTACATAACTGACATTTAAATTATTTTCTTTATTAGAGAGATTGTGTGTTTAGAGAACAATCATGCATAAAATACAGGATTCCCATATCCAACCTTATTATGAAAACCTTGCATTGGTGTGGAATATTTGTTACTATTGGTGATACCACATTTTATAAGTGCGATGTTAAATATAGTACATGTGCAGCAAGTTGATATTGTTTATGAATTAAAAAAAATAGACATTGTATTATGCTTGTAAACTGGTTTGTAACTCTAAGCTTATTAGATCATATTGGATTCAGAGATTTCACTTTTACTTGATTAAATAATGATTAAGTCTTTGATTGGGCCACATCAGTAGGACACTGAGTTCCCACCCCTTGGTGAGTGGGGATTTACAGAAAAACAACACTGCAGAGGAGACAGGATGGAGTTTTGAACTGGATCCCAGGAAGTAAACACACAGCAGAAAACAGAGCAGCTGAGTCTGGACAGAAATGAGCCCCAGCTTCAGAGACAGAGCTGTTCACCTACTGGTCTACATCTGGCCTTGTTGAGAAAGCATATCAGCTGAGACTGGAGAAAAATGAGCCCCAGGAAGAAAGGAACACATGAGGACTGAACTCTTACAGACTTCAACAGCCATCTTGCTCCAACATGTGGCAATAAACTCTGGTGAGGGAAGTAACTTAAGCTTTATGGCCTGGTAAATATAAGCTTCTAGTGAAAATAAATACTGTGTATAAATACCAACCAAGTACATCCAGAGATGTGTCTATGGGCTGTCCATGTGCCAGCTGGGCCCAAAACCTTGGTGGGGCAGCAACTCCTTCTCTACAGTTCATTGGACTTACCCAAGACAACTTGTGGGGATATGACAATGGACAACAGCCATCCCAGGGAAAGGAGAGAGTCTGCAGCTGCAGTCAGAATAATCACATCCATCTTCCCCACTGGCTATAAGGCCCCTCTTAATTGGAGGTGGAGTGTACATCGCCATCCCAGAGTGCTCAGGATGGGGGAAGAGCTATGGACTGGAGTAAATTTACTGGTATTCTACTATAGACATATTGTGATTCAAACAATGGAAGAAATTACAACATTGAGGTGGAGCCAGTGGCCATTAGTGGCTCTGGGGGCAGGGGGAGGGAAAAGCAGTTGTAATACAGGGGCATTTTCAGGACTTGGGAATTGTCCAGAGTGACATTGCAATATAGGCCATTTTATATCATCATATAACTTGCAGAACTGTGTGGGAGAGAGTGTGGTCTACAATGTGAACTATGGTCCATGCTTAATTGCAAAGCATGGACCATAAAAATGATGTTTTTATCAATTGCAATTAATAGGCCACATGAATTAAAGGTATTTATGTGGGAGGTTGTGGGAGGTGTGGGAGGTGGGGTGTATGGGAATCCTTATATTTTATGTTAACATTTATGTAATCTAAGTATCTTTTTAAAAATTTTATAAAATACCAACCAATTTCTGGTATTTTGCATCAGCACCCCTTTAGCTGACTAAAGCATACATGCTTTAACTTAGTGTTCACTGTTTGTGTAGTGAAGTTCCATGGATTTATTTTTGTTCTATTACTATATATACAATCTAACACCTTTTTAATTACATTCAGATAATATTTAAATGCTGCTAATTATATTCACAATATTGTGCTAACATCACCACTATCCATTACCAAAAGAATTTCATCATTCCAAAGATGATCTCTGTACATTTTAAGCTTTAATATCTGATTTACTGTCCTGGAAACCAATTTTCACATTCTGATTACATGAGTTTCATTATTCTAATTATTTCATATGAATGACATCAGCCAATATTTGTCATTTTGTGTCTGAGATATTTCACTCAACATGATGTCATCAAGGTTCAACCATGTCATACGTATCAGGATTTCAATCTTTCAATGTACTAATAATGTTCCATTGTATGGTATATAACATATTTCATTTACTCATTCCTTAAATGTTGGACACTTGGACTGCTTCTATCTTTTAGCCATTGTGCTTATTGCCTCTATGAACTGCAAAGAATTGCTCAAGTTCCTGCTTTCAATTCTTTGAGGTATACGAGAAGTGATATATAACCTTATGCTAGGGCATATGGGAAATATATAATTAACTTTCTGAGAAACCATCAAACTATCTTCTATAGTTTCTGCACTATTTTACATTGCTACAAGCAAAGACTGAATGTTCCTATTAGTCTACATATTATACAACACTTGTAATTTTCTGGGTTTCTTTTCTCTTTTTTTTTTTTTAACTCAGGCCAATAAAAAGAATTTATTGAGAAATGGGTGAAAGAACATAACTTGCTGAGAAATGGGAGAGAAGGATGGAAATACACACCAAGATTTGGTGTGGGCTCCTCTAGGCAGGAAGAGTGAGCTCTGCCTTTTATGGTTCTTTTCAAATTGTTAATTATTCCCCCACCTTGCTAATGCTAAGGGGAGGGGCCCCAGCTGTTATTGGTTACCCCACCAATGGTGGGGGCCAACAGTGAATCCTGTTTGGAATATCTGTAGCCAAGGTGAGGTCCTAAAAAGAAAAATTGGGACCTCAAGGTTAAGGTCTCAGGGAGGTCTTTCAGCCATGTTGTCTATTGGCCATGTTGTCTGTCAGCATGTTGTGGGTCAATTTCTCATTTCCCTGTCTAATTCATCTCAACTTCTCCCTCAGAGAATTAATGCCTTTATTCTTCATTTTAACAAGACTTTTTTTTTTTTAGAGATACTTAGATTACATAGATGTGACATAAAATATGTAGGTGATTCCCATAAGCACCACTAACTAACCCTACCATATTTTTCCACATTAACCACATCTTTCATTATTGTGGCACATTTGTTACAATTGAACATATATTGGAGCATTGCCACTAAGTGTGGATTATAGTTTACATTATAGTTTACACTCTCTCCTACACAATTTTGTAAGTTACGACAAGATATATAAATGACCTCTATTTGTCATTGCAATGCCATTCAGGACAACACCAGTGTCCCACAAATGCCCACATATTACACCTACTTTTCCCTCTCTTGTCCCTCAGAACCTCTGGTGGCCGTTGCCTCCACATCATTGATAAAAGTTCTTCCATTGCCAGAATTACAATAAGTCCATAGTAGAATAACTGTAAGACTCCTATGCCCTTATTCTTAAGTCTATGCTGAGGGGCAATGATCATTCTTTTGTGGTTACTTCCTGCTTGTTAGGGCAGTAGTCCCTGCCTGACAGGGCATAAACCTCTCTAGATATTCTATTGAGGTCCAGGGAAGAAATGCCTTACATTGTGGTTGGAACTGGCTGAAATCCTCATATGACTAATATCTTGTTTTTGAAGGTGCTGATTCTGGAAGAAACTAACTTACAA
Organism: Cabassous unicinctus; assembly: GCA_029593785.1. Classification (NCBI taxonomy): domain Eukaryota; kingdom Metazoa; phylum Chordata; class Mammalia; order Cingulata; family Chlamyphoridae; genus Cabassous; species Cabassous unicinctus. The sequence continues at coordinate 5,160 of JAQZBX010011146.1, read as the reverse complement.
TTTTGAGGATACATGGTCCCACTAAAAAGATAAAGAAGATGGTGATAAATGGGCCCTAAAATGGTACCAGTTATGATATACTGGACCACAAATGTGGAAAAGGTCAGGTGCCTTTAGCAGTCATTTGAATGGGTGTCAAATTTTATCTCATTGTGGCTTTGATGTTCAGCATCTTTTCACGTGCTTTCTTGCCATTTTTATGCCATCTTTGGAGAAATTTCTATTTACATCATTTAAATTTCATCTTTCTCTTTTCATTGTTAAGTTGAAGGAATTCTTTATATATTGTGGATATTAAACCTTTATCATATATGTGATTTGCAAACAATTTTTTACCATTTTATAGGTTGTCAATTTACTTTCATGATAAAGTTCTTTGAATCTCTAAAGTTTTTAATTTTAATGAGGTCACATTTATTTAATTTTTTCTTCCATTGCTTGCCCTTTGGGCATAAAGTTTAAGAAACTATTGCCTAACACAAGCTCCTGAAAATTGTTACCTAATTTTCCTCTGGAGTTTGATTTTTCTGTCTCTTATATTTACATCTTTGAAGCACTTTTAGGTGATTTTTGTATAAGATGTGAGGTAGGATTCCTCTTTTTTTTTTTGAAAATGGAGATACAGTTTTCACAACACCATTTGTGGAAGAGATTATTCTTTCCCAATTGACTGGTCTTTGCCCCTATTTCAAAAATCAGTTGGCTAATACCTATAAGACAAGAGAATAGCTCTCTTTTATATATATATATTATATTTTTAAAAGTTATTTAGATTACATAAAATGCTACATTAAAAAATATAAGGTATTCCCATATCCCCCACTCCCCATACATCCCACTTTTCCCCAGATTACATCTTCTTTCATTAGTGTGGTACAGTCATTACAATTGATAAACACATTTTGGAGCATTGCCACTAAGCATGGACTGTAATTTACATTGTAGTATACACTCCTATTCAGTTCTTTAGGTTATGGCAGGATATATAATGGCCTGTATCTGTCATTGCAATATCATTCAGGAAAATTCCAAGTCCTGAGAATAACCCCATATTACACCTCTTTTCCTCTCTCCCTGACTTCAGCACCTCCAGTGGCCATTGTCTCCAAATCCATAATTTAATGTATTCCATTGCTAGAATCACAATAAGTTTATAGTAGAATACCAGTAAGTCCACTCTTGTCTATATTTTATTCCCCAATCCTGAGGATTCTGGGATGGTGGTGCCCACTCTACCTCAAATTGAGAAGGGGCTTCAATCCCATGTGGCTGATGGTTGGGACTCTCTTGCTTGTAGTTGCAGGCCCTCTCCATTCCTTGGTATTGTGGTTGTCCATTACCACCATCTTGTTTGTCCTGGGTCAGTACAGTGAACTAGAGATTACGTTTTGCAACTCTCCTGAGGCTCACGGCCCAGCTGGCATTTGTAGCCAGAGATTCAAGTCTCTTGGATGTACACCTACAACTGCAGCACCAACTATAAGTTCAAATAACAGGGACAGAAGATGCATGTGTATAGAAGTCACATCTGAGTCCAACACTCTCACTTGGGAGCACAAACTCTGAAGTAGGGTCCACTGGCAAAGCACCAAACTCCAGAGCTATCTGTCATGACCATAGTTGTGAGTATCTCCAAAGCCCTCAGGAGCCCTGCTATATGAGGAAGTATCTACTTTGGCTGTCTATAATATCCTGCTGAGACGTACATAAGCATTACCTCTCTGATGAGCTTCTGACTGACTTTGAAGTCTCTTAGCCATATAAACTCATTTGTCATTTCCTTTCCCCCCTTTTACTCAAGGTCTTTATCCAGTTGCATCACCAGCCAGTTCTTGGTATTAATCCCTTAGTGCCAGGGAGGCTCATCCCTAGGAGTCATGTCCCATGCTGGGGAAGGTGTAAGTAATGGAATTATATGTTGAGTTTGCTTAGAGAGAGGCCTCATTTGAGCAAAAGAAGGTCACTCTTATGCACTCTACAACACTAGGCTAAGTTGCAATTTCAAGAACAAAGGCTCATAAACATAGTCATCAATATCAAGAGCCCATCAATGGACCATCCTTCTTCACTACTCATAGTATTTATAATTGGGGGATTGTTGCTGTTTCATTACAATATGTGGCAGAGCTTCCCAGAATGAGAATTCAGTATTCTTTTGGTTGTTGTGAAACTCTACCCACTGTGGCAATGCCCCATGAACATTTGAACATATTTATATTCTTTACATGTATACCCAGGTGAACTTCCTCCCATTTATCCCCATCACTGTCTCTGCACACCAATGATCCTCCTTGCTACAGTTTTAACTCTTCTGAGATCCAAAATCTCCTCAAAAATGAAGACAAGAATATGACCAAATATAATTTATAGGAAAATGAAATAATGATAGGTTTAAACATGAGACATAAAATGCATAATAATTTAGAAAAACTAAAAATAAGGTAAAGTAAAAAAAGAAATTAGGGTCTTAAAAACTAATGGGAACTATTTTAAAAATATAATTTTTTTGATGTTTTGCCTTCCATCACTGTAATATCTGTTTTCCTGTATGTACAGTGGCATTTTCTTCAAAATATTCCCCCATGTCTTACTTTTTACATTTTGTCTTCATAGAAAATTTAGGTCACTGTAAAAGTCACATACAGAATATAGGGAACTCCCATAAACCAAACATCTTCCCCCTTCCATATTAATAACCATTTTACATATAGATGGCACATTTGTTACAACTGTTGTACAAGTATTGAAATATAGCTACTAACTGTCATCAATAGTTTACATTATGGTTTACATTTTATACCTTATATTTTATAAATTTTTGACAAATTTTAACATGGCTTGTATCCATCATTGCAAGATCATGTAGAACACTTCAATTATCCCCTAAAAACCTCCTCTTCCATCTTTTCTATTCTTCCCTCCCTGAATCATCAGGGCTCTCAGCAACCATCAGGCTTCACTCCTTGAAGAGCAAGATTCATATATACTTGAAACAATGCTGAGGGCTTGACATATTAGTCTGCCTTCCCCTCTTAGGAGCCATGCATGCTCTCAAGAGACACCATCCTATCTTTTGAGAACATTTTGGGCCTTCCCAGGATGGGAGACCAACTCCTTCCCAATTATTAGTTGGGTCTCCACTCAGTGATACAACAAACTATGACAAAATGATCACACACACATACTCTGGAAGACTTCCCCAGATGCGCCCTGTACGAAATGCCCCATCATCCAATACCCTAAACCAGTAACCCTTCCTTGCCCTATTGCCAAAAGAGCTTTCTCAACATTGTAATTTCACCCACGAACCTGCCAATTCCCAGTGATCACCTGCACCCTCCCCCATAGTTCCATGAACTGTCCAACACATACTTCTCTCCCTACACCCTTTTCAAGCTTGCACTACCACCAAACCTAATAGTATCACAACTCTCCTGTATTGTCCCTACACTACACAACTACTCAGTTTAACCTTATCATAGATTTCACACATATGACCATTGGCTTACAACCTTCTTCTCCCTTTTTAGTTCCTGTGAACCTATCTTCCAGACTCTAGCTCTCTCAGTCTACTAAATTTGCTTAACTCATATCTAAGTTTTCATGTAATATTTGTCCTTAAATGCCTGGCTTGCTTCACTCAACATAAAGTCCTCAAGGTTCATCCATGTTTTCCCATGTGTTAGAACTATATTCCTTCTTATAGATGAGTAATATTCCATTGTTTGCATATGCCACATTTTAGTTATCCACTCATTTGTTGAGGGGCTTTTGGATTGATTCGAACTGTTGGCAATAGTGAATAATGACACTATGAACATTGTTGTGCATATATCTCTTCATGTCCTTGCTTTCAAATCTTCTGGGCATATACCCAGCAGTGGAATTGCTGGATCATATGGCAGATCTATAATTAATTTTTTGAGGAACTGCCAAACTGTCCTCCACAGTGGCTGGACAACTCTATATTCCCACCATTGGTGTATGAGGGTTCACATTCCTCCACATTCTCTTGAATACCTGTAGTCCACAGTGTTTCTAATGACCATCAGTCTAATGGGTGTAAGATGGTATCTCATTGTAGTTTTGATTTACATTTCCCTAAGAGCTAATGAAGTTGAGCATCTTTACATGTGCTTTTTAGCCATTTGTATTTCTTCTTTGGAGAAGTGTCTGTTCAAATTGCTTGCCCATTTTATTAAATGAGTTGTTTATCTTTTTATTTTTGAGATATAGGATTACTTTATATATGCTGGATATGAGGCTCCTATCAGATATATGTTTAACAAATATTTTCTCCCATTGGGTATGCTGTTTTATCACTTTCTTGACAAACTCATTTGGGGTGCAAAAGTTTTCATTTTGAGGAAGTCCCATTTACCTATTTTTTTCTTTCACTGCTCATGATGTCAGTGTGAAGTTCATGAAGCAATTTCCTATTACAAGGTCCTGTAGATGCTTCCCTACATCATTTATATTTAAATCTTTGATACTTCATGAGCTGATTTTTGTATAAGGTTAGAGATGGTGTTCCTCTCTCATTTTTTTGGATAGGAATGTCCGTTTTCCAAGCACTATTTGTTGAAGAGGCCATTTTCTCCCAGTTGAGTGTCTTGGTGGCCTTGTAGAATATCAGATGACTATATATACAAGGATCTATATCAAATCTCTCAATTCAGTTCCATTGGTTGCTATGACTGTCCTTGTGTCAATACCATGCAGTTTTGACCACTGTACTTTTATTATGTTCTAAAGTCAGTTAGTGTGATTCCTCTGATTTCATTTCTCTTTTTCAATATGTCTTCAGCTCTTTCGGGTCTCTTGCCCTTCCAAATAAATTTCATGGTTAGTTCATCAAATTCAGTAAAAAAATGTGTTTATTTTTATTGTTATTGCATTAAATCTGTAGATTAGGTAGGGAAGGATTGAAATCTTTATGATTTTTAGACTCCCTATCCATAAATGGAATATTCTTCCATTTATTTAAGTCTTCTTTGATTTCCTTTAACAGTGTTGTGTAGTTTTCTGTGTATAAGTCATATACTTCTTTAGGTAAAATTTTTCCTACGTATTTTTAGTTTCTATTGTAAATGGTACTTTTTTTCTTGATTTCCACCTCAGCTTGCTCATTGTTTGTGTACAGAAATGCTACAAATTTTT
>JAQZBX010011145.1:0-43219 GCA_029593785.1 Cabassous unicinctus | reverse complement strand
CCCTCCTGCTGTGTGGATCCTTGAGCTTGTTCTAGGGTTATGTGATGACTCTCCTAGGAACCTACTGTCTTCCCTCTCCTCCATCATCTTTAAAAGTGTTCATATTGTTATATTCACAAAGTTTTGTGAATGTAAACTGTATACCAGACTATTACAAACTACATTCGTCAAAAAGGGATGTAGCAAAGAATCAGGAAAGAAATAGAAGAGAAACTCATCCTTTGACTGATGGGGTCCCTAAGCTGGCGCCCAGCACTGAGTACCAATACCCTCTGCAGTCTGCCCTGTTCTCAGACTCATCTTTAACCAGTACGTGGAGCAAGTATGTACTTGATCTCCCACCCACTGAACGAACCTGAATAACTCAATCAAACCAAGAAGCCAATGTATCAAAGCTGTCTAATGGGCCATCACTCCTGGAATTACATTTTTCTAGGCAAAGGAATGAACTTAACACTGACATTTTGAACTCAAAATATTAGATTCATCAAAGGTTCTCCTCCCCTCCTCTCAGATCCATATGGTTTTCCCCTATCAGCCCTCGTTGGTTCTCCTTGAGAACATGGCATATGTCTTGGCTATCTCCACAGTCCCAAAGTTTAACACAGAATCTGTATAATATTTGGTTACTAACAATTAAATGGTATAATAATAGAATTTCAGTATTATATTCAAGCACATAATTTAAAGTGTGAGTACTCCCTAAAATTTTAACAAAATTCCAGATGTCACTTGATGCATTCTGGATGATTTAGTAGAAACGCTTGAATTATTAGAGTTAAACACTGGATTAACATAAGTTGACCCAGGGGAAACTCACATCAAATTTACTTATGCTTCCTAAAAAGACTGGAAATATACAACTTTCCAATCTTGCATATTTCAAGAACATTTAAATTCATTCTTTTTTAAAATGAGTTTTTCTATACATGCAATCCCTTAGCATTTACATTGCCAATTTATCATTTTAAAAGTGATTACTATATTTATTTTCCTACTAATTAATGATTTTAAGAATTCCAACAAGAGATGATTATCAGTTTTCAGTATGAAATTAAAATCCACACCTGTCCATGGTTAGTTTATGAGGAATTTAAACGTGGCAGGGTATAAAATGAATCTTGTCAGGCCCTGGGAATGGGCAGCAAAGAGGGGCCAGTTCTCTCCTCATTAGAAACTTGCCAGCACTTGTCTGGCAAATTACAGATGATGCCTTTAATTCTTGTCTTTCATGGAAGAGCCCATTTAAGGTGCCATTTCCATTGTGAACATGCCTGCTTGCTTGAGGGAGCTGGGTTTCTCATATAGGGTATTATTGGGGGCTATGTTAGGGAGGAATGTTGCAGGATGTGCCCAGGTGATCCCTCCAAAGGAATTATATACTGTGTGCTTCCAGAAGATGTGAGTTGGGTTTTCTCATGGCTATTTGGAACAAGTCAGAGGTGAATGTGCTCATCCTGCAAAGCTTCACCAAGAACTCTGATCACCCTTTCTGCCTCTATTTTGCCCTCTTTGTGGTGGCACTGGTCAGAAATGGCCTTATCATTGCAACCATCCATTCAGCACCAATATCCACACCCACATGTACTTCTTCTTACTCATCCTGCTCATGCTGGACATGGTCTGCATCTTGTCCACTCTCCCCAAAGTCCTGAAGAGCCTGGTTGCAGAAAACACCACCTCCTATGGAAGCTGCCTCAGCCAGATGTTTTTCATCTCTTTGCTGAGCTCTGAGGTGCTGTTTTTCACCACCATGGCCTGTCGCACCTACCTGGTGAACTGCCTGCCCATGCGCTATGTCACTGTGATGTGAGGGAGGATCTGCCTCACTTTGGTAGCTTTGCATGGTCCCCATGCTCACTGGACCAGTCCTCAGAGTGTCCTTCTGTGGCCCTGTCACCATTGTTCATTTCTGCAAATTCCCACCCCCTGCTATTGCTCTCCTACTATCTGAACTTAATCATCAATATGAATATCACCATGGACATAGGTGATAAACCTAGGGCTCAGAGTATGGTTGGTGATTATTTAATATTTCCTCTGTGCAGACTTCCTGCTCACCATGGCATCCTCTGTCATATAACCAACATCCTGTGCATATGCTTAGCTGAGGTAGGCAGCAGGCCTTCCCCTCTTGCTCCTCCCATCTCATCATGGTCTCCATATACTACTCCACATTTCTCTATACTTACCGATGGTGGGCCTTTTGTTCTGTGAGCTTCTGGAAAAGGTGATCACCATATTGTACACAATTTTGAGTACAACTCTTAAACCACTCATTTATACCCTGTAGGACCAGGAATTGAAAGTGAAAGCATCACTTAAAGATCTCCTCCTATTCTCTTAATGATGCTATGTGAATAGGAGTGAATAGGTTTGACCTTGGGAATCCCCACTCCATATCCTAAATTGGGGGTAAGTTGGGGCCTCACTGGACACATTTGGGAGGCACTTTCTCCTAGGAGTCATTACTGGATTCTTTGTTCTAAAGGACTCTTGAGTGTATAGGATATCACTATATATATTTTTAATACCTGATTTAATAATCATAGACACTGCTTATTAAACCCTTAAGCATTTCACAACAAATTTGAAAAATGTATTTTATGCATTAAATTTTCTTAAACATTGAAATCTTTCTTAGAATCATTTTATCATATCTCCATCTTAGATCACAAATGTAATACTTAAGATTCTTTCAAATGCCTCAATCCCTTTAAACAAAAAAAAACATGGTCAAATTTTCACAATGATGAATACCTTTTTTAAATTTTTTATAAGATATTTAGATTACATAAATGTTACACAAAAATATAGGGATTCCCATACACCCCAACTCCCACATCTCCAACAATCTCCCAAATAAACATTCTTCATTATTGTGGCACATTAATTGCAATTGATAAACACATCCTGGGGCTTTGTCATTAAGCATGGACCATAGTTCACATTGTAGACCACACTCTCTCCCACACAGTTCTGCTTGTTATATGATGATATAAAATGGCCTATATCTGTCTTTGCAATGTCACTCAGGACAATTCTCAAGTCCTGAAAAAGGCCCTGTATTCCAACTGCTTTTCCCTCTCCCTGCCCCCAGAGCCTCCAGCGGCCACTGGCTCCACAACAGTGAAATTTCTTCCATTGCTTGAATCACAATATATCTATAATAGAATAGCAGTAAGTCCACTCTAGTCCAAGACCCTTCCCCTCATCCTGAGGAGTCTGGGATGGTGATGTCCACTCCAACTCTAATTGAGAGGGGGCTTATATCCCATGGGAAAGATAGGTGGGATAATAGTGCCTGCAGCCACAGACTCCCTCCATTCCCTGAGATGGCTGTTGTCCATCATCATCTCCCTGTCTGTTGTCCTGGGTGAGTCCAATGAGCTGTAGAGTAGGAGTTGCAGCTCAACCGAGTTTCCGGGCCCAGCTGGCACATGGACAGCCCAAAGTATCAACTCTCTAAATTTATTCCTACAAACTCTAGCACCAAGTTAGATTTGAATAGAATGGACAGATTTGCCATGTGCAGGGAAGACATAGTTGAGTTCATCTCTGTCACCTTAAGGAGCACAAACTTCAAAGTAGTGCCCACTGGCAATTCACCAAACTCCGGAGCTATCCACCCTGACATAGGACCTGGGTGTCTCCAGAGCCCTTGAGAGCCCCACTATTTGGGGTGATAACCACTTTGGATTTCTATGAGATCCTAATGAGATGTGTGTAAGTGTTACCTCTAGGATGACCTCCTGACTCATTTTGAAGTCTCTTAGCCATATAAACTCATTTGTCTTTGCCTTTCCCCCCTTTTATTCATGTATTTTTCCAGTCACATTGCCAATTGTTGCTTGCTAGCAATCCCTCAGTGCCAGGGAGGCTCATCCCTGGGTGTCATGTTCCATGCTGGGGGGAAAGTATTGCATTTATATGCTGAGTTTGGCCTAGAGAGAGGCCACATTTTAGCAACAAGGAGGCTCTCAGAAGGCAACCCTTAGGAAGTACATAACGATAGGCTAAGTTTCAATTTCAAGAGCAAAGACTTATAAGTCTAGTCATCAATATCAAGGGCCCATCAGTGGATCATCCTCCTCCACAAGTCACTGTCTCTGCACTCGGAGGACTTTTGCTGCTCCCTTAGAGAATGTGGCAGAGCTCTCCAGGATGGGAATTCAGTATTCTCTCATTTATTGAGTGATTCTCCACCCACTATGACAATGCCCCATGAACATTTGAACATTTTTATATACCTTATATTTATGCTCAAGTGAACTTCCTCCCATATATCCCCCTTTCCTTACTCTGCACACCAATGGTTATCCCCCACCCCAGTTATAACCCTTCTGTGATCCAAACCTTCTTCAAAGATGAAGCCATTACAATAGCAGAATACAATTAATAAGAAAATGAAATAATAATGATACATTTAAATGTAGAGATAAAATACATAAAAATTTTAAAAAAAACTAAAAATAATATAAAATTAAAAGTTTGGGATATTAAAAAATGAACAATATTTAAATTTTTTTTTTGACATTTGGCCTTTCATCTCTGCAATATCTGGTGTCTAGTCTGTATCATGGTACCTTTCCCCTCTCATAGCCCAGTGTCTATTTTTCATTTTGTTTTCAAATAAGTTTTAAGTCACAGTAATGTCACATATAGAATACAGGAGACCCTCATATAAACAACATCCTCCCCTTTCCTCCCCCCCATTTTAAAACCTTTACATATGTGGATGGTAGCACAGTTATAACTGATATACAAATAGTGGAACATAGCTACTAAACATTGTGAATGGTTTACACTATGGTTTAAATTTTAGACCGTACACTTTTATGAATACCCCTGTTTGATCTATTCTATACCTCCCACCCCATCCCCCCAGGGCCTAAAACAACCCCCTGGCTTAACTTGTTGGATGACAAGATTATGGTTACATGCAGCAAGGGGTCTGAACACATTGGTTTGTCCTCCACTTTTTGAACGGTCCTTGCTCTTGAGAGTCTCCCACCTATATATTTCTGAAGTAAATGGTCCTCCCAAAGATAGGAGTCCAACTCCTTCCTGATCATTATGTGGGTCTCCACCCACTGATACAACACATTATGACAGAATGAATACTCACACACTCCCTAGAAGCCTGCACCAGATGTGCCCTATCTCGAATGCCCCCTCAAACAACACCCTAAACCAGTGCCTCTTACTTGTCATATTGCCATAAGAGCATTCCCACCTCTGTACTTTCAACCTCATACCCAGAAATCCCCAGTGTTCAACTGGTCCATCTCCAAACCCTCCCTCCCATAACCTAGACTCTCTAACTCACCCTTCCCAATCTACCCATCGTCAATCCTGTACCACCCAACCCAATAAAATCACTATCCTACTGTCCTTTCCCTTCAATATGCAACTACATTCTATCACTTTACCATAGATTGTGTCCACATGGGTGATGGTTCATAACCTTCTCTTTCTATTTCTTGTAAACCTATCTTACAGACAATACCTCTCTGTGACTGTTCAATTTCCTTAATTCATATCAGTGACGTCATGTATTGTTCATCCTTCAATGCCTGGCTTGCTTCATTCAACGTAAGGTCTTCAAGCTTCATCCATGTTATCCTGTGTGTTTGAACCATATTACTTCTTACAGCTGAGGAATGTTCCATTGCATGTGTGTACCACATTTTGTTTATCCATTCTTCTTTTGATGGGCACCTGCATTGATTCCAACTTTGGCAATAGTGAACAATATTGCCATGAACATTGGTGTGCGTATATATGTTCATGACTTTTCTTTCAATACTTCAGGATATATATCCAGCAGTTGAATCACTGGATCATATGGAAGTTCTATAATCAGTTTTTTGAGGAACCACCAAACTCTCTCCCATAGTGGATTGATCATTCTGCAATCCCACCAGCAGGGATAAGTGTACCCATTCCTCCACATCCCCTCCAACACGTATAGTCTGCTGTTTTTTTAATAGCCGCCATTCTAATGGGTGTAAGATGGTATCTAATTGAAGTTTTGATTTGCATTTCTCTAATAGCTAGCGATGCCGAGCATTTTTTCAAGTGGTTTTTAACCATTTGTATTTCTTCCTTGGAGAAATGTCATTTCAGGTCACTTGCCCATTTTTTAAATGAGCTGTTTGTCTTTTTACATTCAAGGTGTAGGATTTCTTTATATATGCTGGATATTATGCTCTGACCAAATATATGGCTGCCAAATATTTTCTCCCATTGAGTAGGCTGCCTGTTTACTTTCTTGATAACGTCCTCTGAGGTGCAGAAGTTTTTAATTTTGAGGAGATCCCATTTATCTATTTTTTTTCTTTTTCTTCTTGTTCTTTGGGTGTGAAGTTCATGAAACCATTTCTTATTACAAGGTCCTATAGATTCTTCCCTACATTATCTTCCAAGGTCTTTATGGTCTTGGCTCTTCTATTTAGATCTTTGGTCCATCTTGAGTGGATTTTTGTATAGGGTGTGAAATGGTTTTCTTCTCTCATTTTTTTGGATATGGATATCCAGTTCTCCAAGCCCCATTTGTTGAAGAGGCCATTCTCTCCAAAAAGAGTGGGCTTGGTGGCCTTGTCGAATATCAGATAACTGTACATGTGAGGATCTATATCAGAACTCTCAATTCAGGTCCATTGTTCCGTGTGTTTATCCTTGTGCCAATACCATGCAGTTTTGACCATTGTAGCTTTGTAGCATGTTTAGAGTCAGGTAGTGTGATACCTCAAACTTCATCTTTCTTTTTAAACATGTCTTTTGAAATTTGGATCCTCTTACCCTTCCAAATAAATTTTGTAGTTAGTTTTCCCAATTCCTTTAAAAATTACAGTGTTGATTTTTGGGGGGAGATTGCATTAAATCTGCAGATTACTTTGGGTAGGATAGACATCTTCATGATGTTTAGTCCTCCTGTCCATGAATAGGGAATAGTCTTCCATTTATTTAAATTTTCTTTGATTTCCTTTAACAGTGTTGTGTAGTTTTCTGTAGTAAGTCCTATCCATCTTTAATTAAATTTATTCCTAGGTATTTGATACTTTCAGTGACTAATGTAAATGGTATTTTTTTTCTTGATTTCCTCCTCAGATTGCTCACTATTGGTGTACAGAAATGCTACTGAATTTTGAGCATTGATCTCATAGCCTGCAACTTTACTGAACTCCTTTATAAGTTCTAGAAGCTTTGTTGTAGATTTCTCAGGGTTTCTATGTATAGGATCATGTCGTCTGCAAATACTGACATTTTTACTACTTCTTTTCCAATTTGGATGCCTTTTATATGTTTTTCTTGCCTCAGTGCATGAACAAGTACTTCTTAGACAATGTTAAATAGGAGCAGTGATAGTGGACATCCTTGTCTTTTTCCTGGATATTAGTTGGAAAGCTTTAAGATTTCAGCCTTGAAGATGATGTTAGCTGTGGTTTTTACTATTTTTTTTTTTTCAAATAATTTTAATGTTTTGGAAAGATACTTATAATTTAATAATAAGGAAATAAAAGCAAGATACAAATTGAATATGAAATGTGATATTGATTTCCACAACAATACTCAAAGAAGGGAAATATACTAAACATTTAATAGTGTTTTCTGGGGGAAGCAGTATTATGGGTGTCTTTTAATCTATCCTTTACACATTTTTTATATAAATTTTTTTTAAAATTTTTTAAAAAGATACTTAGATTACATAAATGTTATACAAAAAATATAGGAGTTCCAATATGCCCCACCTCCCACACCTCCCACAACATCCCACAAAAATATCTTTCATTAGTGTGGCACATCATCTGCAATGGATATACACATCCTGGGGCTTTGCCATTAAGCTTGGACCATAGTTCACACTGCAGACCACACCCTTTCCCACACAGTTCTGCATGTTATATCATGATATAAAATAGCCAATATTTGTCATTGCAATGTCACTCAGGACAATTCCCAAGTCCTGAAAAAAACCCTGTATTACAACTGCTTTTACCTCTCCCTGTACCCAGAGTGTCCAGTAACCACTGGCTCCACATTAATGCTGTAATTTCTTCCATTGTTTGAATCACCATATGTCTATAATAGAATACTAGTAAGTCCAGTCTAGTCCATATTTTTCCCAATTTGGATGCCTTTTATAACTTTTTCTTGCCTTAGCACTAGAGAAAGTATTTCTAAGACAATGTTAAACAGGAGTGGTGATAGTGGGCATCCTTGTCTTTTAGGATTTCACCACTGAAGATGATGTTAGCTTAGGGTTTTTTATATATATCCTTTATCATGTTCAGAAAATTTCCTTCTATTCCTATCTTTTGCAGTGTTTTTATCAGGAAAGTGTCCTGTATTTTGTTGAATAATTTTTTGCATCTACGGAGATGATCATGTGATTTTTTTCTTTCAATCAGTTTATGTGGTGTATGACATTGATTGATTTTCTTATGTTGAACCATCCTTGCATATCCGGGATGAAATGCACCTGGACATGGTGTATAATTCGTTTGATATGTTGTCGAATGTAGTTAGCATGTATTTTGTTGAGGATTTTAGCATCTAGGTTCATTAGAGAGATGGGTCTTCAAAATCCTTTCTTGTGGCATCGTTTGGCTTTGTTATTAGAGTAATGTTGGCATCATAGAATGAGTTAGACAATATTCTTTCTACTTCTATTTTTTTGAAGATCTTAAGCAGGATTGGTGTTAGCTCTTTCCAGAAGTTTGGTAGAATTCACCTGTGAAGCTGTCTGGTCCTGGGCTCTTCTGAATTGGGAGGTTTTGTTGATTGAGTCTATCTCTTTACTTGTATTTGGACTGTTGAGTTCAACAATTTCTTCTTTCATCAATGTAGGCTGCTTGTGAGTTTCTAGGAATTCATCTGTTTCCTCTAAATTATCATTCTTGTTGGCATATAATTTTTCAAATTTCCCTTTTATCATAATCTTTATTTCTGTTGGGTCAGTGGTGATATCCCCTTCCTCATTTCTTATTTTGCATATTTGTATCTGCTCTTTCTTTTTCTTTGTTAGTCTCGATTAGGGTTTGTCAATATAATTGAACTTCTCAAAGAACCAGCTTTTGGTTTTGTTTATTTTTTCTAGTGGCTGCTTATTTTCTATTTCATTTAGTTCTGCTGTAATCTTTGTTATTTCCTTCTTTCTACCTCCTTTGGGGTTAGTTTGTTGTTGCTTTTCCTATTCATCCAGGTGTGCAGTTATGTCTTCAATTTTAGCTCTTTCTTATTTTTTGATATATGCACTTATGGCTTTGAATTTCCCTCTCAGTACATCTTTGGCTGCATCCCATAGGTTTTGATATGTTGTGTTGTCATTTTCATTCGTGTAAAGGTAGTTAATGATTTTTTTTTCAGATTTCCTCCTCGACCCACTCTTTGTCTAAGAGTGCATTGTTTAAATTCCATATCTTTGTGCCTAATCTGGTTTTCTGTCCCTTAGTGATTTCCAGTTTCATTCCATGCCAGAGAAATTTCTTTGTATAATCTCAATCTTTCTGAATTCATTGAGAGTTCTTCTGTGGCCTAGCATGTTGTCTTCTGCATTGCTAATACTTTCTTCTGTCTGTTCAAATCTGATTCCAGTGTCTTTTTGATTTCTTGGAATGTGCCATTCATCACCACCATATCTGTTACCTTTTTATGTATGTTTACAATTTCTTCAGTATGTTCTCCCAGTGTCTTTTTAATATCCTTAATCTCTATCTTCACTTCATTAATTTGGTCCATGATATTTGTTTAGACAGCTCTGATTAGTTTGATGTTCCTCATATCATCCTGGTTTTTAGTTAGTTCATTGGACTGGTCCATGTCTTCCTGTTTCTTAGTATAGTTTGCAATTTTTTGTTGCCCTCTGTTCATCATTTATCTTCATCAGTTTATTAATTTGATTAGCTTCTCTCTCTGCTCTAGAGATTTGTTTAGCTGCTGATTTTGTGTGCATGTTATGTTTTTTCTTTGACACTTTGTTCTTCTTTTTCTATTTCCTTGCTATTTTCTATGTTCCCTTGAAGGAAAAAGATTAGGGCCAGAGAAATTGAGAGAGGTAAAAAAGAAAAAAAAATATTAATAATATTAAAATTTAGAAGAGGGGCTGTATAATATTTAGTAAAATGAATATTTATCTCATGTAAGCAGTGTAGAGTAATAGGAATAAAAAAGTGGGGTACCTACAGAGAGATGGGAAACTGAATAGAGAAAAAAAAAATAGAATGATTTAAAAGGCCAGAATGATGAGGACAGAGAGAGAAAGAGAAAAGAAAGGACAGAAAGAAAAAAGTTAATTAAAAATAAAGAAATAGAATAGACAAAATAGAAATCAAAACCAGTAAAGTTGAGGACTAATATACAAATGTGGAATGTAAGAACCACAACAGAAAGCAGAAGATATAAAGATGAAGGAAGGAAAAGAGATAGCATTGGTAGACAAAATTAGTATACACAGAAAATGGGAAATCAAGGAAGTAGAAGCAAAGCAAAGAAGAAACAAGCTAGCGGCACCTAATTTTTACAAAAGGGGGGGGAATGGGTGGAAAAAGGAAATAAATACAAGAAACAAAACAAAACAAACAAACAAACACAAGCAAGTAGTCAAAACAAAGCTATGGAAGAACAGCATTCCTTCTTGGGTCCTTGTGGAGCCTCTCAGGCTGCCTGTGTTCATCAATCAATTACCCTGCAGGCTTATCTCTGCATGATTTGAGGCAGGTTTTAGTGAGTAAACTAAGTTAAATTTTTTTTAGGAAACTTTTTTTTTTTGGTGAAAAAATAACAGACCAAAATGAACCTAATACAAAAATAATGTCTGTTTTCCCTGTCCTTTCCTATCAACCTGATGTTAGATATCCCCGGGGGATCACTACTCTTAGAGGAGCTGGGACTCAAACTAGGGACCTCAAATATTCAAGGCAGAACTTCCTCCACTGAGCTACCTTTCTAATTGGAAAGCTATTCAGTCACTTTCCCCCAGGCAAATTTCCTCTCCTAGGGTAGCAATATTCAGCTGGCTGTATGAGCAGATCCCCCCTCCCCTCTCCTGGTCAGGTTGGGTTCCCTTTTTAAATTCAAATGGGACCCTGATGACTGAGTACACCACACTGAAATGATTTTCAAGCCTCTTCTAGGCCACCTCCTCCTTCCAGGGGACTCTAAGTAGGCTCTTGAAAACTTATTAAGTGCTTCCCACTGCCGGGCTCCCTTAGATATGTTGAAATTCAGATAGTCCTCATCATGGAACTATTAAATTGGCTGACTCTGCCCTCTCTCAAGTCAAGCCTCTGTATCCAAGGGCAGTTAGGTAAATCAGGTTTCCTCACCAGATTCACCTTTCCCTTCATTCTGATGCCACTTCTATCCAGTTGGTGTGCTCCCGAAGCTCTTAGGGGGTCCTGGCAAACAAACCCACAGAAAGGAAACCACTCTCCACCCATTGCCAGAACCCTCCCACTGTCAGAGTTTGCTCCCTCTTGCTGGGGTCCAGGGGGAGTTTGGGCACACCCTGGCCCCCTGCCCTGAGTGTGGGTCTTAGTCATCTGTGTTTCCAGGAATGGGGCTAAAAACTCATGGTTTTATCTTGAGCAATCTATCTCCCTTTCCTTCTCCCTCCAGATTGATGCCCTAAAGGCTCCTGCTCCATGGGCTCTGAGGACACAACCCTTGGCAGGATCCTGTCCCCAGTCAGCTGTCTTTTCTGAGAGAGATGGTGAGCATCCACTTAAACTAACACCATCTTACCTTCTTACAGCCTATGACTATCCAGTTCTTTTTGACTCAGTTTCTGATTCCAATATCCAAAGTGATTCACACTCAAGCAGGACACATCACATTTAGCCTCCTCCTACAGTCACTGATTACATCCATGGATTTGTTATGTCCACCATTTTGAATTAGCATTATGCCTTTGCCTAGTGCCATGCACTGTGTCCACAAGAGCACCTTAGTTACTTTTATGAGCTACAAGAATTGTTGCATGCATGGGGATATAAGCAGGATTGTTGTTTGTCTCAATCATTTTACCTTATGGGGTTGCTATGGAGTTCTATCTTCTGAGACACAAGGAACTCAGTTTGTTAGAATTTCCTCTTTAGTACATTTGGCATTAGAAAACTCAGGTGCAGCCAATCCATACTAAATAAATCTAATTGTAAAAATTAAACACTTCTCATTGTAGTCACCCTTTCATTATTATTTTGTTATTTGCAAACTTAATACAAATTTTTCTTTTTGAGTCATGTTATGAATTAAAGGTTTTGTATTAACTCAATTTCTTCTAATTAATTAAATTGAAATTCTTTTGGATACATAGATGTCACAATTTGTCCAGTAGGTTCAGCACTATAATGTACACATTTTCTTTTCCTTAAGCATCTTTGAATTTAGGAAACAAAAGCCGAGGAAGGGAGACGTCTTTAAGAAATCAGACCAGGAGCTGAGGTCTATTCAAGCAAAGCATATAATGAAAGAAAGAGCTTAGCAGGTAGGCTGCATCTGCGTGGGCAGCAGCCCTGATGGAGGGGGTGAGAATTTTTATAACTTGTTCTGGAGCTAGAACATGAAGGGTTAGGTTGTGATGATTTATGGCAGCTTTGTTGTTTTTAGGTCAGGTCATGATAACTCATGTCGACTTTGTAGTTCCATCTGCATTCTAGGTGTTATCATTTCTCTGACATAGGTTGCTACTTTCCTATCAGCAGAAATGCTTAGGCAAGGGAGTGGAGGCAGGAACTCTGGTTTCATACCAATTAGGGATACACAGCTTAAGGGAGAGGGAGTAGGGAGAGAGGATGAAGGGGGACAGGATGGGAGCCCTAGGCCTAATATCCATTTTAATTTTCTCTTTTCCAAAAGATAATGGCATTAGCTGTTTCCCAATGAATGCTGCTTGCCTTTAATATATAGGATAACAAAATTAGGTTTTAAGACCACCCATGTCTACCTAAGGATGAAATTATCACCCAGGCAAATTAGGGACAAAATTGGAAATGATATATATTTTATGGCATTTAGTTCACCTTGACATTGCCATTAAATGCTAACACTTTATTTTTGTTAGAACAAAATCCTTTAAAATATTTTCATTTAAAATATTTTCCTACAACATTCAGAAATAGAATTTCATTTTATCTCAAAAAGCTTATTAATATGTCCTGTAATACAGGAGATCAAGCCCAGAAAATTTGACTAAAATAATTTGCTATTCCAGAGAAATCATATGGGAGCCCAGCATCAACCATGCCTTTATTACTCACATAACCTGGTGGCAGCTGGCCAGGGGAAGCTGTGTGCCACAGACACAGTTAACTTTTATGAGGTTGCAAAGCAGGGGGTGGTACATAACCTACATGGAACAGTGGGGCACAAGTGTTATTAATTGAAAATTACCAGTCCTGATTATTATTGCAGATGTTCTTTTGACATTTACATCCAGCTCCCTGTTTATGAGGGTCAGGTGGTTGGCCAGACCAACCTGCCCAAATTCCAGGGCCTCAAGTTCACAGAAGGGGCATTTTGTCTTCATTTACCCCACACTCCACCCCAATGCTCTTTCCTCCATCCAGTCTTCTCATTAAATCCTCTGCAATATCTGAGTGGTCAAAGCATTAATACAGTGTAACTTAAGTCCATACGAACAGTATAAAGCATCACAACCAACTACAATAGTGACAGAATCATCACAATGAATACCTTTTGCCATACAGAAATAATGACATGACATCACAACAAATACCTTTTGCCATACAGATTTAATGACATATCATTATAGAACACTACATCTGGCCTCTGTTGATACTTTCCATAACCATTGTATTCATGTCCAATCTGATACTCCAGGGGTTTAACACACTGTTCCCTGGGGTAATGATTGGGGAGCTAGTAATAGATTATTAGAGGGGCCAATTCCAGGAAGCAAATCATCCTCCACGCTTAAGTGCATGCAGAGAGGTGCTGCCCAAGCATTCATCATGATGGAAAAGTGTGAGTCGAGTCCTCTAATGGGTCATTCATTCAGAATCCATAGGCAGTCAGCCAGTCTCACCCCTGCAACCCAGTAGACTCAGTCCATAAAGCATCCTTTGAATCCAGAACCAGATGATTTGCAGGGCAAATGGCAGTGCTTAACAGCAATTGGCTGTTAGTGGTCCAGTGATCTGCTTGCCAACACAGCCCCTGAATTGTGAGACCTCTAAAAACAGCCCAACTGTCAGTATAAAGCTCTCAGCTCAGTCCATTGGCTGCTCTGCTCAGTGCATTCATCTATCCAGATGCCATCCTTAGCTGGCTAGAAAGCTATAGAATTGGGCTCCTGCACTCTTCAGTTGCTTTGAATGCCCACTGGCCATCCCTTGAAGGGATAGGTGGTATGCACTTCCACTGTGGTCAGACCTGTTAAGGACTTGGTGGCCAACAAAGCCTGCTAGACTGCACAATTGATTTTCATTCAGAGAATACTGTTGTTCAGCCCCTCTCCACAACTGAGACCAAAATCCTAGTAGTAATTTTTTTTGCCTTGCTCTTTTTGCCAGAAACCCAACCAAAACCCTCAGGGGTAACATGTACGTTCAATATACAGGGACTAGTCTGTTCTATCTTTCCCAAAGCCTGTGCAGTTTTTACCACTTTCTTTATTTCCTTAAATGTGTTATCAACTGTTTTTTTCCCAATCCCATGTTGCTCCCTTTTTCATCAGACTGTATAAGGGTTGAGCTATCTGGACAAGATGTGGGATAAAGACACACCAGTATCCTACCAGACCTAAAACTATTGTCTACAGAAAGGCTGGAATTTGCTTTGTCTTACCTGACCAGAAAACCCCCACATATTTGACAGATAATCCAGGTAATTTAGAGCAATTCACAGCCCACCCTGCAGCATAAAGATGAGCTAGCAAAGGCTCAGAGGCTTCTGTAACCACAGGCAAATCATCAATATAATGAAACAAAGTAACAACACATGTTTTTTTCCATGTATCTAAATCCTTGGCTACCAGACCCTGACATAACATGTGATTATGTAAATAACCTGTGGCAACCCTTGAACTGTCCATTTTTGGCCTTCTCACAGGAAGGTGAATGTAGACGGCCTTGAAGACTTGATTGCTTTCAAACAACCAAAGACAGGATAAAATTAAAACAGACTTATGACTTAAGAAACTTTGTAACATTAACAATTTTGGTACTAAGACTCTACAGACAGACCCATCAAATTTTACTCAACCTTAACCATAAACATTTCTTTTTCATGAACTTTCTCTATTTTCTTTATCTTGTTTGGCTTTTCTAATTTGGGCTCCAGGAGTATTTATTTTCCAATATAAGCATTTATTTAATTTTTGGCCATTTGATTACCACTCAGAGATATGAAAATATACACTGAACAATCATGCAAATACAAAAAGTTTTAAGCTCCCTACTTTCCATCCTCTTCTACCTGGTGTGCATGGGGTTGAGCAACCAGCTGTTTCTCAGAGCAATCTCTCAAGACTGCTGACAAGGACCAAGTGGCTGCTACAGCCATGGTCCAATATTTTCTTTTTCATGAAGACATCTTCTACATTCTTCTCTAACTATACTAAACCTGCAAGTGTATACAGGGTGTCCCCCAAGTCATGTACAAGACCCCAAGTGTCTATGAGGTGAGCCAGCTCATACCACATAGAGGAATGGGGCTACCCTGGGATTTTCCCCCACAAAATTCCCAATAAAGGGCAGGATTTCCCCCGCAGAAATCCCTGTGACTGTGATGCTGTCCATGGCTCTTACACCATTAGGGGACCCTGGATTGTCCTCCCAACTAGCTGGTTGTAATGTAGGAGGTCAAGTCCAGGAAAGTTGACCAAATAATTTGATATTCCAGAGAAACCACACAGGAGCCCAGCATTGGTCATGCCTTTATTACTCATGTAGCCTGGTGGTGGCCAGCCGGGAGAAACTGCTCTGCCCAACAGACACTGTTAGCTTTTATAAGGTTACAAAGCAGAGAGGTTCATAACCTTCACAGAACAGTAGGACACAAGTGTTACTAATTAAAAATTACCAGTCCCCCTGATTATTATTGCAGATTTTCTTTAGATATTTACATCCAGCTCCCTGTTTTTGAGGGTCAGGTGGTTGGCCAGACCAACCCTTCCATATTCCAGGGCCTCAGGTTCATGGAAAGGGCATTCTGCTTTCATTTACCCCACATGTCCTTATTGTGAGATTTCATCAAATTTGAAAATATTCCCCAATATTTACAGAAATTAGGTAATTCAATTAATCATGACTGTCTCCTGATACTTAAATGAGAAGACAGTCCTGAGATTAAATGGGAAACTGGATGGACAGAAATCAAGGGTCCATAGTGTAAATACATTTTTCCCTTATTTAAAGTAATAAAATGGCAGTTAAAAATAGAGTAATGGTTTAAATAAACATATTTAAAAAGTACAGATTGGGAAGTTTTGACATATGTATAAACCCATGAAACTTTCAATATACAATTAAAATTATGGGCTTGTCCATCTCATCTAAAATTTTTTCATGCCCCTTTTTTAAAATAATATATATTTTTAATTTTTTTAAAGATACTTAGATTACGTAAATGTTACACAAAAAATAAAGGGATTCCCATATGCCCCACTCCCCACACCTCCCACAACCTCCCACATAAACATCCTTCATTAGTGTGGCCATTCATTGAAATTGATAAATGTATCCTGGGTCTCTGTCACTGAGCATGGATAATAGTTCATATTGTAGTCTACATTCTGTCCCACACATGCTTTTTTGATATTTCTCCTTCATATCCCTCCTTGAACCTTCCTCCACAGCTAATCCCTGATGTGCTCTCACTCACTATAGGTTAGTTTATATTTTCTAGAGTTTTATATAAATGAAATCATACAGGGTTTATTCTTTTTTGTCTGTATTTTCCCATGCAGAATTATTACTTTGAAATCCCTCCATGTTGTATCTATCAATAGTTCATTCCTTTTTATTTCTGAGTTTTATTCATTTGTACAATTATAATTTATTCATCCACTCATAGGTTGATGGACATTTGGGTTGTTTCCATACTTAGGCTATTACAATTAAAGCTGTCATGAACATTTCTGTATTAGTTTTTGTATGGACATATGCTTTCATTTCTGTTAGGTAAATTCCTAGAAATGTAATGGCTAGATAATATGGTAATAAACTGCTAAAATGTTTTCCAAAAGCAGTGTATGAGAGTTTGAATTCTACAAAATCTGTGCCAATACTTGATATGATCTATCTTTTTTATTTTAGTCATTTAAATATTAATGTAAATTTCATATTGTGGCTGTACTTTGCATTTTCTGGTGTCCAGTGATGTTGAGTATCTTCTCAGGTGCTTAATTTCCACCTCTGGTGAAAAGTCTGTTAAAAAATATGTCCCCTTTTTATCTGATTTCCTAAAATTTTTCTTAGTGCATTTTGAGAGATATTTAAATATTCTGGATACAAATGCTTTATGAGATAAAGAATTTTCAAATATTTTCTCCCAGTATGTGGCCTATCCTTTTGTTTTCCTAAAAGTGTTTTCTGAAGAAATTGTTTTGATTTTGATGAATCCAATTTATAATTTTTTCTTTTATAGATTGTGCTTTTGGTGTCATGTCTAAGAAATATTTGACTATTCCATAGTCATAAGGATTTTCTCCTTCTTCCAATTTTTTTTTTAAAAATTCAAATTAGGTATTCAATTCCTTTGCATTTTCTTATGAATTTTAAAAATAGTTGTCAATTTATGTCTGAAACTCTTGCTAGGATTTTGATGGGAATTGCACAAAATCAATAATTCTATTTGGAAATAAATAATATGTTGGCAATATTGAGTCTCCTGGTGTATGAACACAGTTTACCTCTCCATTTATTTGTGGCTTCTTTAGATTCTATCAGCAGTGTTTTGTAGATTTTAGGTTATAGTTCTTTTGCATCTTTTGTCAAATATATCCCTAATTATTTCAAAATTTGATGGAGCCACAAATTTAATTATTTTGTAAATTTCAATTTCCCATTGTTTGTTGCCAGTATGTAGAAATACAGCTGACTTATATGCATTGACATTGTATTCTGAAACATTGTTAACCTCATTTCTTCTAGTGTTTTTTGGTGTGTCATAAGCTGTTCAAAGTGAATGATTACATCATATTCTAATGAGGGAAAGAGTTCCTTCCTTTCCTATCTGGATGTCCTTTAGATCATTTTACCTTATTTTACTGGCTAGTATCTCCAGTAGAGTGCTGAATAGAAGTGGTGAGAGTGAGTGAGAGTGAGCATGTTGGTCTTTCTCTTGATCTTAGCAAGAAATATTGAGCATTTCACCTTTAAGTGTAATGGTAGCTGTAGGTTTTTCGTACATCCTTTTACCAGATTAAGGATATGCTATTCTATTTCTAATGTGTTGAGAGTTTTTATCAGCAATTGATGTTAGACTATATCAAATCCTTTTACTGTGTCTTTTGAGATGATCATATTTTTTCTTTATTAGATTTTAATATTGTGAATTATATAGACTGAACTTCAAATGCTAAACCAATCTTGCATTCCTAATCTAAACCACTCTTGATCATGATGTGTTATTCTTTCTATTGTTGCTGGATTAAATTTACTAAAATTGTGTTTAGAATTTTTTCATTAATGTTCATGATGGATATTTGTGTGCAGCTCTTTTTTTTTCTGGTAAGGTCTGTGTTTTTATTTTTTTAATCAGGTTAGTGTTGTCTTCATAAAGTAAGTTTAGAGGTTTTCAAGTATCTTCAATTTTCTGGAAGAGTTTGTGTAGAATTGGTGTATTTCTTTTTTAAGCATTAGTAAAATTTTCCACTGAAACCAATTGGGCCTGGAGTTTTCCTTTTGGAAAGCTTTTAAACTGAAAAATCAATTTCATCTTTAGATACAGAGCAATTCAGTTTATTTCTTTTTGTGCTTGAAATTTGGTAGTTTGTATCTTTCAAGAATTTTTTTTATTTCATTTAAGTTGCTAGATTATTGGCAAAAAGTTATTCATGAGATTCTCCCATCATTTGGCTACCTGTGGAATCTGGATTGATGTCACCTTTCTTCCTTCTGATATTAGTACCATATGGCTTTCTATTTTCTTCTTGGTCAACCTGGCTAGAGGATTACCAATTCAATTAATCTTCTCAAACTACTTTTTGTATTTTGATTTAGTTGTAAGAATGAAAATTAGTTGTTTATTTTAAAAAATATTTCTTTACAAGGGAAGATGTGGGCTTGCAGGTCAATCAGGCATAAAATCCAAGATTCCCATATACCACACTACTATTAACACTTTACATTTATGTGGAACATTCATTACAATTAATGAAAGCATGCATTTTTAATTGTACTATTAACTATAGCGCATGGTTTAATTTAGGGTTCAATGTTTGAGTACTTCAATTACCTGGAATTTTCATTTTTTTCCTGTTACGATATATACCAGATAACATTTCCAATTTTAACCACATTCAGATATATATTTCAGTGCTGTTAATTACATTTACCATTTTGTGCTACCATCACCCTATCCATTACCAAAACATATCCAATATTCCAAATAGGAACACTGTATATTTAAGCAATTTACTCCCTATTCCCTATGCTAACTCCATCCCCTGGTAAACTATATTCTAGATTCTGACTCTATGAGGTTGGTTGTTTTAATTATTTCATATCAATGAGATATACAATATTTGTCCTTTTGTATCTGGCTTATTTCACTCCACATGATGTTGTCAAGGTTCATCCATATTGTCACATCTAAAAGGATATCATTCCTTTTTTAGCTAAGTAATATGCCTCTGGATATGTATACCACATTTTATCAATTCACCAATTGATAGATAATTGGATTGCTTCCATCTTTTGACAATTGTGAATAATGCTGCTATGAACATAGGTGTGCATATGTTGGCTTGAGACCCTGCTTCAAAAAAATTTGTTTTACCCTAGAGTAAGATTGCTGGATCATATGGTAATTCTGCATTTAACTTTCTGAGGACCTGCCGGACTGTCTTTCACAGCAGCTGCATGATTTTACATTACCACCAGCAATGAATGTTCCTATTTATCCACATCCTCTCCAACAGTTGTATTTTTGTGGGTTTTTTTTAATTATAGGTGTTCTAATGTCTGTGAAATGATATCTCATTATGGTTTTTTAAAAATATAATTTGTTTTTATTTTTAAAGAATCTTTAGATTACATAAATGTTATATCAAAAATATCAGGGAGGACAACCAGCAAGAGGGTGGCTGAGTAAAGAGCTCCTAGAATCAGGTCCTGCTACAGAGCAATAAGTAATAAGCCAGAGCTATTTAGAGCACTTGTTTCGGGGCTCCAGGAGACCAGAAGTGCATCCTGCAATATCTTTGAAAGAATGGAAGGAGGAGACTGTCCATCTGCAGAGAAGATTTATAAGTAGAGCACTCCACGCCATGGAGGCTGGGGCCCATCCTCCACTGGAGGCACATGCTGCCTCGGGAGCTGTTCCATGGCTGGAATTTGAGGCTTCAGTTCCCAGGAACAGGGGAGGAAGGGACATTTGGGCACCAGCTTCAGCTGCTGATTGGTGGGGTTGGTGGGCCAAAGTGTAATCCAAAGAGCAGCTAAAGTTTGAACCTGTCCAGGTCAGAAAGAGGCCAGCAGCTGCCATCTTAACTCCACACCTGACATGTGCGGAAGTGGGGCTGACTGAAATCACACTGCTGGTAGGGATTGGGTTCTTTCCATCTAGATCAGATTGCTGCTCTGGCCTAAGCCCCATGTTCCTTAGGCAGGGAGGAAGCTGGGGGTAGCTGCACCAGCCTCTCCAGTTAATTACAGGCCATGCATTGGAGGCTGATGATCATCCTACTTTGGCAGCACAAGCCACTGCAGGAGCTATTCAGTGGCAGGAATTGGAAGCTCCATTTCCCACAAACAGGGGAGGAAGAGACGGCTGGCGACTGATTTCATCTACTGATTAGTAAATTCATCTGGGTGAAGTATGACCCTCAGGACAGCTAAAGTTTGAGCCTGTCCAAGTCATAAGGAGGCTGGTAGCTGCCATTTTGACTCCACCCCCATCATAAAGGGAAGCCAGGCTGACTGAAAATCACAGTGATGGTAGAGACCAGTTTCTTTCACCCAGATTGGCCTGCAGCCCTAACCTAAGCTTCAGCCCCAACTCTATCAAGGAGGAAGCTGGTGCACCCTGCCCCAGCCTATCCAGGTACTGCAGGTACAGTTAGCTGGCACAGACTGAATAAGCAGAAGTCCACCAGGGCAACTGTGGTCATATTGGAACTGCACTGCATAGACTCCTACCCACACCTGCAGGTCCATCCCAACACCAGGTAGGGGAGAAAGGGGTATGAAGATTCATCAGTCTTTCCAGGCAACTACAGTTTAGGTCTGATTGAGTTGGATTATCCCATTCAGCTGTGGCTCTGTCCCTTCCACTGGCAAAGGAGAAAGTTGGGAGAAGCTTCATTGGTCCTTGGGGCAATGAGGGCAGCTTGAGCCTCCATAGATTATAGCACCAACACATTCTTGGCCCCTACTACACAGCCAGCATGGGAGAAAGGGCAGTAAGCCCAAAACTAAAGAGAAAACTTCACCCCAAATAAATACTCTAGTAAGCCAGTTTCAAGGACAAAAAAACAAATTTACAATCCACACCAAGAAACAGGAAGATATGCTACAGTTAAAGGAAAAAGATATGTCTCCAGATGACATAAAGGAGTTGAGACAACTAATCACACATGTTCAAACAAATATCCTTAATAAATTCAGTAAGATGGCTAAAAAGAGGTTATTAAGAAGACATTGGAGGAGCACAAAAAAGAGTTTGAAAGCATAGATAGAAGAATAGCTGATCTTATGGGAATCAAAAGTGCAATAAATGAAATTAAAAATACATTGGAATTATATAATAGCAGATTTGAGGAGGTAGAAGAAAGGATTTGTGAGCTTGAAGAAATGGCCTCTGAAACTGAACATACAAAAGAACAGATGAAGAAAAGATTGGAAAAACTTGGACAAGGTCTCAAGGAACTAAATGACAGCAAAAAGATGTGCAAACATACATGTAATGGGTGGCCAAGAAGGAGAAGAGAAAGGAAAAGGGGCAGAGGAATATTTGAAGAAATAGTGATAGAAAATTTCCCAACCCTACTGAAGGACATAGATATCCATGTCCAAGAAGCACAACGTACTCCCATCTTAAAAAATCTGAATAACCCAACTCCAAGACACATACTAAGCAGAATGTTGAATGCCAAACACAGGGAATTCTGAGAGCAGCAAAAGAAAAACAATCCATAACATATACAAGATACCCAATAAGATTAAGTGCTGATTTCTCACCAGAAACCATGGAGGCAAGAAGACAGTGTTATAATATATTTAAGATACTGCAAGAGAAAAACTTACAGCTAAGGATCTTATATTTGATAAGATTGTCTTTCAAAAATGAGGATGAGTATAGAATATTCACAGACAAACAGAGAGGTTGTAACCAAGAGAACTGCTTTCCAGGACATACTAAAGAGTGTGCTAAAGCCTGAAAAAAAAAAAAAAAGACAGGAGAGAGAAGCCTAGAAGAGAGCCTAGAAATGAAGACTGTATCAATAAAGGTGACTAACAGTGTCAAAAGGGTGGTGAAAATAAAATATGACAGTTAAAACTGAAATATTCAGGAATAAACTTACCAATGATTTAAAACATGTGTATTCAGAAAATAAGTCATTGTTAAAAGAAATTTTAAAAAGACCAAAATAATTGGAGGAAAATTCCATGCTCATGGATTGGAAGATGAAATATCATTAAGATGTCCATTCTACTCAAATTGACATATAGATTCAATGCAATCCCAGTAAAACATTGCACCAGCATTTTTTAAATAAATGAAGAACATGATTACCAAATTTATTGGAAGGGTAACTGGTCCTGAATAGCCGGAAACATCTTAAAAAGAAAAAGCAAATTTGGAGGACTCTCATTTCTGGACTTTAAGTCGTATTACCTAGCTACACTGGTAAACACAGCCTGGTATTGGCATAAAGATAGAAACATAGACAAATGGAATCGAATTGATGGTTAAGAAACAGACCTTCATATCTTTTCAAGTGATATTTGACTAGCCTATCAAACTCACCCAGCTTGGGCAGAACAGTCCATTTAAAAAATGGTGCTGAGAAAACTGGATATCCATAGCAAAAGAAGGAAAGAGGACAGCTATCTCACACCTTATACAAAAATTAAATCAAAATGAATCAAAAACCTAAATATAAATGCAAGAACCATAAAGCTTCTAGAAGAAAGTTTAGAAAAATATCTTCAAGATCTGGTGGTAGGTGGTAGATTTTTAAAGGATATAAGAGGAGGCCTGAGATGATCTACAGATATTTAATGTATGTAGAAGTTTTAATTAGCTTTACTGTAAAAGTGTGGGAATGTACAGAGTTGATAGTAGCACATTGTAGTGAGTAAAGTTGATTTATAAATGGGGATATAGGTGAAAATGATAGTCTAGGGATGTAAATGCCAATTGACCAAAAGCTAGAGAATAATCTAGGGACTGAACAGCACAGTAAACCCAGAGGTGGATGAGAATTGTGGTTGATGGTACAGATGCAAGAGTGTCCTTTGTGAGCTAAAGCAGATGTGCATCACTATTGCAGGGTAGTAGGAATGTGGAATGGCATGGGAAATATACAGCTGGAGTGACCTATGGACTGTGGTTAACAGTAATAATATAATATTCTTGCATCTATGCCAAATATGTCTGTGTTGATAATATATGCCAAATATACACTATAGACCTTGTAATAATCAGATGATATTATCTCATAATCTGTAACAAATGTTCCACCACAGTGTGGTGTGTTGATAGAAGGGTGTTGTTTGGGAATTCTGCACATGTGCATGATTGTTTTGCAAGTTTACAACTTCTGTCATAAAAATATATATAAAAAATAATAATAGAGTGTGTTGGGGAAATATATGCCAAATCTAAGTTAAGGACTACAATTAGTAATAAGATTTTTTACAACATTCCTTCATAATTTGTAACAAATGTCTCACAACAATGCAAGGTGTTGGTGGAGGGTTCATGTATGGGACCCCTGTATGATGTTATGTTTGCTTTGTAAGTTCACATTTACTATACATTTAATGTTTACGTATGTTCATATAAAAATGATACAAAGTTTTGGGGAAAATACTTTGGTTAGTAGTAATAATTTGAGTATGCTTTTAAATCATTTGTTAAAAATGTTTAACAACAATTCAAGGTATTGGTGGTAGGGTGAGGTATGAGAGCCCTCTATGATATTATATATGTTTGTTTTGTAAGTTCACAACTATTGCTCTACACTTATTGTTTATGTATGCTCTTGTATGAGTGATATACTTCAATAAATAAAAAAATATAGGGGAATCCAATATGCCCCATGCCCTTCCCCCCACTTTCCTACATTACCAGCATCTTTCATTAGTGTGGTACATTTTTTACAATTGATGAACATATATTGAAGCATTGCTACTAATAATGGAATATAGTTTTGATTTGCATTTCCCTTATGGCTAATAAGGGAACTATCTGGCCACCTGTGTATCCTCTTTGGAGAGATGTCTATTCAAGCCTTTGGCCCATTTTATGTATTTTTTTATTTTATTGAAGTATAATGATGCATATATGCATATACATAAACAATAATTGTGTAGTAAAAGTTGATAATTTGGGTTGTGTGACTTTTTGTGGTTAAGTTGAAGGATTCATTTTAAATTTTGGATGTTAAATATTTTTTGGATATGTGGTTTCCAAATATTTTCTATAATTTAGTAGGTTTTTATTTACTTTCATGATAAAGTCTTTTCAGGCACAAAAGTTTTTAATTTTGATCAAGTCTTGCTTGTCTATTTTCTATCATGTTGCTTGTGATTTGTATGTAATGTATAAGAAACCATTGTCTAACACACGGTCCTGAAGATGCTTCCCATGTTTCTTCTAGGAGTTTGATAATTCTTGCTCTTCTATATAGGCCTTTGATTCATTTTGAGGTGGTTTTTGTACAAGGCATGAGGTCGGGTTCCTCATTCTTTTTTTTAAACTTTGGAAATAGAGATTCACTTTTTCCAGCACCAGCACCATTTGTTAAAAGACTTTTCTTTCCTAATTGAGCGGTCTTTACCACATTGTTAAAAATCAGCCTCCATAAAAGTGAGGATTGATTTCAAGATCTCAGTTCAATTCCTTTGGTCTTGGCTTGGTCTTGTACCAGTATCATGCTCTGATGGTTACTGTGATTTCATAATAAATTTTAAGATCAGGAAGTATGTGTCCATAAATTTCATTCTTCTTTTTCCAGATGGCTTTTTATCTTCAGGGCTACTTACCCTTCCATATAAATTTGATGATTGGCTTTTCCAATGGGCCAAAGAAGGTGTTGGAATTTAGGTTGGGATTGTATTGGACCTATAAGTTGCTTTGGTAGGGCAAGCATCTTAATATTTTGAATTCCAATACCTGAAACTGGAATGTTTTTCCATTTATTGAGTTCTTTGATATATTTTAGCAATGTGTTGTAGATTTCAGTGTACAATAACTAGATATCCTTGGGTAGACTTTTTCCTACCTATTTGATTCTTTTAGTTGCTGTTGTGAATAGAATTTTTTCTTGATTTCTTCTTGCAGTTGTTCATTGCATGTGTATATAAACACTACTGGTTTTTTGGTATTGATCTTTGTATTAGTCAGACAAAGGTGTGCTGATGCAAAATACCAGAAATTGGTTGGTTTTATAAAGGGTATTTATTTGGGGTAGAAGCTTACAGTTACCAGGCCATAAATCATAAGTTTCTTCTTTCATGAAAGTCTATTGCCACGTGTTGGATCATG
Organism: Cabassous unicinctus; assembly: GCA_029593785.1. Lineage (NCBI taxonomy): Eukaryota > Metazoa > Chordata > Mammalia > Cingulata > Chlamyphoridae > Cabassous > Cabassous unicinctus. The sequence goes on along the minus strand of JAQZBX010011145.1, from coordinate 17,314 downwards.
ACACCTACCGATGTTTGCCAGGGTTCAGACTTCCTGGGTTCCTCTCTTCCTGGGGCTCCATTTCTCTCCAGGTTCAGCTCTTCTTTTTTCTCCACAAGGTCAGCTATAGACTATGAGGCTCTCTAGGCTTTGCCTTTCTCCACAAGTCCAGCTGTGAACTGTCAAGCGAACTGCTCATCTCTATCTTGGGGCCTTCTCTTCTTCCTCACAACCAAGCTACTCTGTGTGCTTGCTTCTCCAGGCTCCAGCCTTAAAATTCAGCTTCAGAACTCCAACTCAAAACTCCAGCTCAACAACTCCAAATCTGTTCTTTGCCATGTCTTTTATCTTTGAGACCCCACCCACCAAGGGGCCGGACTCAACACCCTACTGATGTGGCCCAATGAATACCCTAATCATAACTTAACCATGCCCAGATGAACAGACAAGTTTACAAGCACAATCCAATATATATTTTTGGAATTCATAACTATATCAAACTGCTAAACTGTTACACTCCACCCTCTGAATTCCCAAAATACATTACAATATTCAAAAAACCATAAATCCCTAACAGTGCAAGTACAAAATGATATGATAATCAGTTTAAAGAAATACAGTGTTTCTTGGGGCAAAGTCCTTCTGCTATAGACCTCTGAAACTTACAAAACAATTTACCTGATTCCAATACATAAATGGAAAGACAAAGGATAAACATTTTTATTACCATAAGGAGAAGTTGGGATGATAAACATGAGTCATGGGCCCTCTTCAGTTCAGTAAACCTACAGGGCATCCTCCATTAGATTTCAAAGTATGAGAGTCATTCTTAAGATGATGGTTTATTTTCCTTGGGGCCTCATGGGGACCCACCCTTTCCACAGGCTTGCCCAATGCCCATTTTCTTGGTTCCACCATCGTCAAGAATCCGGGTGTCAACCAAGCTCCAGACCTCTCCCTCCAAGAGGGTTAGGATGATTGCCACACCTTACTCAATCTTAGGGTTAGACTTTTAGCCTACCTAGTACAGTGAGATGAAGACAACATTCCCCCTAATCTTTGGCATACAGGCTAAACCCTCACAGAGCAATGAGTCGACCACCTGGCCTTCCCTAATCCATGAGGGAGAGGTGCATCCCTCTCAGACCTTTGGGGTGCTGAACTTAACTGCCCTGATATTTTGAGGAATATGCTGCACCCTCTCTGTACCCACGGGCCACAAAATTCTCCCAGAATATAGGGTGGGAATATCCACCCTCTTCAACTGGTGGGGCAAACTCACCCTCTCTGCACAATGGGGTGGCAAAACTCTCCCAGAACATCAGGTGGGAACATCCACCCTCTTCAACTCCTTGGGCAAATTCACCCTCTCTGCACCCTGGGGCATCAAAACTCTCCCAGAACATCAGGTAGGAACACCCACCCTCTTCAACTCCTGGGGCAAACTCACCATCTCTGTACACATGGGTGGGGCTCCTCTCTTGGCCCAAGGTGATGTCTTAATTCCAGATCTCTGCTTTGATGATTTTCCTCTTAAAGTTGTTTTCTCTTTCATCTCTCCTGTCAATGTCCTTTTCTGTCCAAGCTGACACTGGTTTTGTTCATACAGTTCTCTCAAAAAGTTTGTTGATTTAGCATGCAGGAAACAGGGGTCCAAGCCATCAGACGGTAAGGCTTTCTACAAGTCTTTCCTAAATAACTGCATTTTTATTCCTGATTTACGGTTCCAAGTTTAGTTAAGTCCTCAAATGGGGCACTTTCATATGGGAGATTGATTTCCAGAGACTTGGAAGTTCTGGAATGAGTTTCTGTTTGCTTTATGCCCAACAGCATGTTTTTCTCATTAAGCATTTTGCTATAAGCTGCAAAGAGAAGCCAAGCTGCATTCTCTGAGTTTACTTTGGAAAGTTCTTCAGCTAAATGCTCAGGTTCACCATTTTCAAATTCTGTCTTCTATATAAGACCAGGTGTTAATCTTGCTAAGTTCTCTGCAACTTTAAAACATGGATCACCTTTCCTCTAGTTTCCAATAAAAGCTTCATCATTTACTTCTAAGGTATCATAAAAAGTCTCTTTAGTGACCATATTGCAAACAACAGTCTCTTCAAAGCAATCTAGGCCTTTTCCATCAAGCATTTCACAATTCCTCCAAAAAATACCCCTTACCTATTCATAAAACCATTCCAACATTTTGGTAATTGCAAAAGCACTTCACCACTCCTCGGTAACAAATTCTGTATTAGTCAGACAAAGGGGTGCTGATGTAAAATACCAGAAACCAGTTGGTTTTTATAAAGGGTATTTATTTGGGGTAGAAGCCCACAGCTACCAGGCCATAAAGCATGAGTTACTTCCTTCACCAAAGTCTATGGCCACATATTGGAGCAAGACAGGTGCTGGCGTCTGCCACGGTTTAGGCTTATTGGGTTCCTCTCTTCCCAGGGCTCCATTTCTCCCCAGGCTCAGCATCTGTTTCCTCCAGAAGGTCAGCTGAAGACTATGAGGCTCTCTAGGCTTTGCATCTCTCCACAAGGCTGGCAGTGAGCTGTCAGGTTACCTGCTCATCTCTATCCTGGGACCTTACCTCCTTCCTCACAACCAAGCTGCTCTGTGTGCTCCAGCATTAAAATTCACTTATAGAACTCCAACACAAAACTCCAGCTCTAAAACTCCAAATCTATTCTTTGCCATGTGTTTTATCTTTGAGACCCCACCCAGCAAGTGGTGGGGCTGAACACCCTACTGAGTTGGCCCAATGAACACCCTAATCACAACTTTAAGATGACCAGATGAACAGACCAGTTTATATGCATAATCCAATAGATATTTTTGGAATTCATAATTATATCAAACTGCCAAACTGCTACAATATTATAAGCTGCCATATGGTTGAATTTCTTTATTAGCTCTAGTAACTTTGTTGAGGATTTTTTAAGGATTTTCTGTATATAGGCTCATTGAGGGAAAGTTTTCAATCTTTCCCCCTTAAGTAGGATGCTAACTGACTGATTTTCATATATGCACTTTAACTAGTTGAGGAAGTTTCCTTGTATTCCTATTTTTCTAAGTGTTTTTATTCAGAAATGGTGATGGATATTGAAAATGCCTTTTTTTTTTAAAGCAATTGAGAAGAACATGTTTTTTTTTCCTTCAATTTTTAATATGATATAATACATTTATTGATTTTCTTAGTTCATATCTCCCTTGCACACCAGGGATAAATCCTATTTGAGCACGTTGTATAATTCATATAATGTGCTGTTGGATTTGGTTTGCTAATATTTTGGAGGATTTTTGCATCCACATTCATAAGAGATACTGGTAAATAATTTTTTCTGTGTGATCTTAGTCTTTAGTATCAGTGTGACATTGGCCTCACAGATGGAATTAAGATGTATTCCCTCATTAAATTTTTTGGATGTGTTTGATCAGAATAAGATTTAGGTTTTACTGGAATATTCATTAAAATTCTTCTTTGAAGCCATTTTTTACTGGGCTCTTTATTGGGAAGTTTTGATTATTGATTCAATCTCTTTTGAAGGAAGTGTTTTTGAGATTTTCACTTTGTTTTTCTCTGTAGGTAACTTGTGTGTTTCTATGAATTTGTCCATTTCATACAAGTTATCTCATTTATAGGTGTATAGTTGTTCATAGTATCTTCTTGTCATCTTTTTCATTTTATCAGGATCAGTAGTAATGTCTGCCTTTTCATTTTTTATTTTAGTTATTGGAAACATCTCTTTCACTGTTTTTAGGCCAGTAAAAGAGTTTATTGAGTTATGAGAGAAAACAAAAGAAGTACACACCCAAGGTGTGGATGTGAGCTCCTCCAGACAAAGAGGATTATCTGGTGTTGGGGGACTGCCTTTATTAAAGCTGTTCCTCAATCCTTTCTTTTCTTAAAGTTGGGGGAGGAGCTCAAGCTGTTTTTTGTTCTGGTTGGTTACCCCACCTGTTATCTCTTAGGGGACCAATGTGGAGGCCTTTTTAAAGTTATCTGGGGCTTACCCTTGACCCCAAATAGAATTCCAAAAGGGACCTCATGGCCAGAGTCTTGGTTGGGCCTTTCTGGTTTTTTTCTTAGTAGAAGCCTTCCTCCAGGTAGTTTCTGTGGTGGGTCTCATGGCCATGCCCTCTGCCAGATCCCAGCTGTGAATCATTTCCAATTTTCCTTATACTAGCCTGCCTCAACTCTGGCCCCCTCCCACCAAGAGTTTACACCCTAATCCTTAAGGGGGAGCTGAAAGACAATGGTCATTCTTCTGTAGCTGCTTCCTGCTGGTTGTGACAGTACTCCCTGCCTGACTGGTTGTAAACCTCTCTGGTAATTCTATTGAAGTTGAGGAAAGAGGTGTGGCATCGTGATTAGAACTGGATGAAATTCTCATGTGATTAATATCTTGTTCTGGAAGGAATTGATTCTGGAAGAAATAAACATAGAATTTTGAGGACCCATGGCCCCACTAAAAGGATAAAGAAGATGGTGGTAAATGGGCCCAAAAAGGTGGCTAGACATGATATACTGAACCATGAGAATGAGAAAGCCCAGGTGCCTTCAGAGACTACATCATCTTAAATTCTTGTAGGTTTTGAATGCTGTCTAGGACTAATCCTTAGTGAGGTACATAGAAACAGCATTTTCCTTAAGAAATAAACATGTTCCTTCCTGTGCTGATCTTAGCATGTTTAGTGCCCAACAATTTTGCAGCACCACAGCAGCAAGAGAGTGTGTTTTCTAAGTGTTTCTAAGGTATGTTTAGTTTCTTCTATACTGTTGGTTAACTCCAGGGAGAGGTTGTGGTAGACTTGCAAGGTTTAGTATAAACTGCCAATGCCAGGTCCCATGGTTGTGGTTATGCCTAGAACAACTAGGAGGCAGATGAGGAAATGCACTGAATTTTTACTTATTATATGGTGAGAAAATACAGGAAATGGCATGGTTGTGTTTTTAGGACCATAGCAGATAGAAGGGGTGATGTATGCTAGTGAGCATAAGCCAGTCCAAAGGGGAGGCAAAGTGAGGTAGGCTTTGTCTCCACAGAGAAAGAAAATTCCATCTTTATAGTTTAAAGTAGCAGCAAATGTGAGATTAGTTATTGGTGAGCTGGAGCCCTTTTCAGAGCTTAGTTACCAGCTCACTGGTTAATCTCACAATACCAGCATACACGTGTTTGGCCCTGAGTCATGAAACAGAATGCATCTCTAGGTGTCCTAGACAAGGTTAGCTTCTCCTCCAAGGGCATAGGTGTCTAGTTTACAACATGTCCATGGCATCTTTGGAGGAGTGTTTTGGTCAGCATAAGTTGTGTTTAGAAGTATATAATTACATGACTTAGCAGGGCATCCCCAACAGTACTGGGTAATGCTTGAGACCCTTACTAGCCATCCTATATACTGCTGAACCTTGAGTGGGTAAAGGAGGAAAGGACGAGTTTTGGGAGGCATGGACAGGATACTGGGTAAATTAGACATCAATCCTGCCCTCCTTCTAGCAATAGGATGACGTAATAGAATACATGAAGCTTCATTTGGGCTAAAGTTAGAGGGAATAGCACATAATTTATGTACTGGCTTTGACACAGACACTACTTAACTTTGTCTCTTGAAGAGGTATTTCAGGAAATCCAGTGGCTGGCACTCAAGTGTTTCATCAGTTGCTTCCAGAGAGTTGGCACTTCCTTGGACAGTGGACTTCGCTCAGGATAAGTGCACCCAGCTGGCAATTCCTTTAACTTTAACAGATGTGGGAGTGTTCAGAACCACAGAGTAAGATACCTTCCATTTTCGCTCTAATTGGGAGTGAGACCTGTTCTGCCAGGTTTTGAACAGAATCTGGTCTCCAGGTTTAACTTTATGTAGAGGTAACTCATTGTTGGGGCTAGGGAGGAATTTGTTCTTGAGCTCCTGAATGATTTGTTGAGTTTTTCCTAGGTTGACAAAATATTTGATGAGTTCCTGGGTCTCCTGTCTAGTACCACGTTCTGGGTAAGGAAAGTCCATCCATAGACTATTTCAAAGGGGCTAAGCTGAAGTGGGTCTTTAGGAGCTATATGCAGCCTCAAAAAAGCAATGGGTAGATTGGTGACACAAGGTGATGTAGTTTCCTGGCAAAGTTGGGCCCAATTTTGTTTCAGGGTATGGTTGACTCTTTCTTTTTCCCCTGAACATTGGCATCTCCAGGAACTATGAAGATGATACTTAATTCTGAGGGTAGCTGATAGACACTGGGTTATTTTGCTAATAAAGGCTGGACCATTGCTACATTGGCTAGACTTAGACAGTCTGAACCTGGGAATTATTTCCTTTAAGAGGGCCTTAGCCACCTGGTTTGCTGTTTCGCTTCTAGTGAATAACATTTCTACCCATTCAGTAAAATTATCTACCAGTACTAAGAGGTACCTATACCCCTGGAAAGATGGCATGTGGGTAAAGTCTATCTGCTAGTCCTACCCAGGGTATGATCCCTGCAACTGGTGTTTTAAGGAGGAGACTTGTTAAGCCTCCCTTTGTTTAGACCATTAATTGCACACAAGGAGGAAGTCTTGGTGACCTCCTTGATTGTTTTTGCCAGTCACTGGCCCTCAAAAACCAGTTTGGCTAAGCAGGTCAGGACATCCGTCCCTAGAAGAGTAGCTTGGTGAAGTCCAAGGAGGACCTTCCTCTGCACTGCTCCTGGCAGGTGGACTTGAGTTTCCCCAATGAGCCACCCACTAGCTTCCAGGGTGAACCCTAGGCTAGCCAATTTCGTTTTATCATCCTGTGTATAATCTAGAGCCTTAGGTAGTGGGACAGGTTCTGTGATAAGGGCTAGGAGAGATACTTGTGTTTGCACTGTGGCTTTAGCTACACTGTTTGCTCAGTCATTTCTCCTAGATATAACAGTGTATGTTTTCTGGTGCCCTAGGCAATGCATAACTCCTATTTCTTGGGCAACAAATAAGCCTCTAGTAAGTCAGGATTTCTTACCTGTGCTTAATAAGTGATCAACTGTTAGAAAGCAAGCCTCATTCTTGCCACATAGCAGAGTGAGCTTCGAGAACAGGGAAAACATACTTGGAGTCTGTGTAAATATTAACTCTTTTCTCAGCTACCAGCATTAAGACTTAGGTTTAGGTGATTAGCTCTGCCTTCTGGGATGAGGTCCTAGGGGGAAGGGCTTGGACTCCTGTAATTTCAAGTTGAGAGACCACTCTGTAACCTGCACTTCCAATTCCTTCTCTGATAAAATTGCTTCCATCTTTGTACCATGCAAATTCTGGGTTCTCAGTTGCATACAGACAGAAAGACTTGTTTAGGTTAGGAATATTTAAGGCTGGAAGATTTATTAAGACCTTTTTTAAGGCATGGAAAGCAGTTTCCTGGTCCATTCCCCATTCTAATTTCTGTTTATTAGCCCCTGCAATAGCACTCTAAAATGGCTAGGGTATTTTGCCAAACCTGGGTATCTACAGTCTACAGTCTATAGGGGAGAGGATTAGTAAACAACCTAGATCTTGATTTTCCATCAACATCTACTATAGCACATGACTGAGTTGAAAGAATCCCAGACTGGCAGGTCAGGACTGTTCAAGTGCCTCCTGTATCCATTAAGAAAGTAACAATCTTACCTACTGCGTTAAGGGTCACCTGAGGTTTATAAGAGGATAGTATGAACAACTGTATGTCCACAAATGTGGTAAACCTAGATGAAATGGACATATTCCTAGAAATGCATGAACACTTTCAACTGACTCAAAAAGAAATAGATGATCTCAACAGACCAATGACTAGCAAATAGTTTGAATCATTCATAAAAAAATCTCCCCATGATAAAAAGCCCAGGACCAGATGGCTTCATAAAAGAATTCTACCAAATATTTCAAGAAGATAACTTCAAATCTTCTCAAACTCTTTCAAAGAGTGAAGAGGAGAGAACACTCTATAAGTCATTCTATGCAGCCATAATTACCCTCATATGAAAGCCAGATAAAAATATGACAAGAAAACAAAACTACAGACCAATACCCCTTATGAATATATATGCAAAATCTAAAAACATATTAGCAAATTGAGTCCAATAGAACATTAAAAATTATACATTAAGATCAAGTGGTATACATTCCAGGCATGCAGTATAATAAAACCAGTTAATGTAATATACCACATTAACAGGACAAAGAGAAAAAACCCACATGATCTTCTCATTTGACACAGAAAAGATATATATAGGACAAAATCCAGCACCCTTTATCAATAACAAAACTTAGAAAACTAGGAATAGAAAGAAAATTTCTCAACATGATAAAGGACATATATGAAAAACCCACTGCCAACATCATACTCAGTTGTGAAAAACTGAAAGCTTTCCCTCTAAGATCAGGAACAAGAAAAGAGTGCCCACTGTAACCAATGTTATTCAACTTTGTACTGGAAGTTCTAGCTAGAGCAATTAGGAAAGAAAAAGAAATGAAAAGCACCCAAACTAGAAGGAAGAAGCAAAACTTTCACTATTTGCAGATGACAGGATCTTATATATAAGAAATGCTGAAAAACCTGCAATAAAGCTATTAGAATTAATAAATGAATTCAAAAGAGCAGCAGTGCACAAGATTAACTTGCAAAAATCAACAGTGTTTCTACAAACTAGAAATTAACAATCTGAAGAGGAAATAAAGACATTTACAAAAGCAACAAAAAGAATTAAATATCAAGGAAGAAATGTAATCAAAGATGTAAAAAACTTATACAAGGAAAACTACAACACATTGCTAAAAGAAATCTCAAAGAAGGCCTAAATAAATGGAAAGACACTTTGTCCTTGTGGATTAGAAGACAAAATATTGTCAACCTGCTAGTTATACCTAAAGTAATATACTTGTTCAACACAATCTCAATCAAAATTCCAACAGCCGTCTTTACAGAAATGGAAAACCTTATCATCAGATTTATATGGAAGGATAAGCTGTCCCAAACGGCTAAAGCCATCTTGAAAAAAAGATAAGTTGGAAGACTCACACTTCCCAATCTTAAAACTTATTACAAAACCATGGTAATCAAACAGCATGGTATTGGCAAAAGGACAGACATATAGACCAATGAAATTGAAGTGAGAGTTCAAGAATCAACCCTCATCTATGGCTAACTGATTTTTGACAAGGATGGGAAGCTCACTCAACTGGCTAAAAAATTCTCCTCAGTAAATGATGTAGGAAATCTGATGTCCATATACAAAAGAGTGAAGGTGGCCCTCACATCATATATAAAAATAAACTCATAATTGAACAAAGACCTAATTAAAAGAATCAAAACTATAAAACTTCTTGAAGAAAACATAGGGAAGTGTATTCATGATCTTGTATATGCAAGGGTTTATTAGACTTTATACCAAAACAAAAGAAAATATAGATAAATAGGCCCTCAACAAAATTAAAAAAAAAAAAAAAACTTTTGTAATGAAAGAACTTTATCATGAGGTAAAAATACAACCTACAGAGTGGTAAAAAAAAAATTGGAAATCACATATCTGATAAGAACTTAATATCCAGACTATATAAGAACTATTAAAATTCAACAACAAAAGGCAAACAACAACTCAATTAAAAAATGCACAAAAGACTTGAATAGACATTTCTCCAAAGAAGATATACAAATGGCCAAATACACATGAAAAGGTTCTCAATATCATTAGCCATTTGGGTCATACAAATCAAAACAACAATGAGGTACCATTTCAATCCCAAAGGAATAATTAAGCCTTTTTTTAATTTTAAAATATGGGGGCTTTTCTGCCCTTACACTAGCTTGAGAGTTGAAATCACTGAAGGCCCAGTTTTAGGTGGGAGCCTCCACACTTTCCTGAGATTTACCTCCAGATCCCTGCCACGTTTTCACTGTGAAGATCAGAGAAAATTTTCCTCATGTGTTCAGCAGGGGGAGAAGTGAAAAGTAACCACTTTGAAATAAGATCACAGTTGACTGTTCTCCTTAATAAAGGATTGCCCTCAAAAGAAACTATTTTAGCAGAACCTCAGTGACCTGGAGAAAGGGAAATACCCAACTCCTAACCCTTCCAGGCTTCGTGTCTCAACCAAGGGTTTGAGAAGTCTGAGAAGCATTTGTGAAGGTCATACTACAGGGCTACAGTCTCACTAAAAGACTAAGACCTACTCATAGGATTATAGAATGCTTCCCTGGCCCCCAAACCTTATCATGAGGTTAATAGGGCTTTTGTATAACATATTACAATGGAAAGAACTGAAAGGCCCAGGCCTTATTGAAGAAATCTCTAGAAAACTCAAATTAAACAAGAGAGACATAAACAAGGACAAAAGAGAAAATTTTAGCCTCTGACACCTACAGCTGCAGCAAACAGTAAACATAGCCTAACTCCTAGCCAGAAAAACATAAACATCATGCCAATAGCCTATTTATCTGAGTTCTTTTTATCCAGAACATCATATCTGGCTTTCTACAAAAAATTGCAAGAATAATAAAAGTCAGAAAACAAAGTCTGAAGAGACCAAAAAAGCATCAAATCCCACCTCTCATATGGAAGATGTGTTGAAATTATCACACCAAGAATTTAAAATAACTATGATAAATATGCTAAGGACTCTAATGGAAAAAGTGGGCAATGTGAAAAAAACAACTGGCTTATGTAAGTAGAAAGATGGAAACTCTAAAAAAAGAATCAAAAGAAAATTCTAGAAATCAAAAACACTGTAACAGAAATGAAGAATCCCTTTGATGGGCTCATTAGCAGACTGGAGGTGGCTGAAGATAAACTTAGTGAACTTGAATTTATGTCAATGGAAACCTCCAAAGCTGAAATGCAAAGAGGAAAAAATGGAAAAAGTGGGCAAAATAGCCAAGAACCGTGGGACAATTATAAAATGCGTAAAATGCATATAATGAGGATATCAGAAGTAGAAGAGCAAAATGAACTGAAGAAATATTTGAAGCAATAATAGTGAAGAAATTTCCAAAGTAATTGGATGTTGTACAGAGTTTCAACCCCCAGGTTTCATGTTCAAGGTACAGTCAGGCCATTCCAATAGACTTAATATCTCTTCCAGGCTACAGAAAGGCACAAAGAAAATGAGGGTTGGGGCGGTAAGTGAGGGTTGGGAGATAGCCACTAGGAATGTCCATGACATCCCCAGCAGAGGTCATGGACCAGTGTGTTCTCCTGTGATTTTTCTTTTCATTGGTTCTGGGATCTGAGAAAAGCTGTGTTTGTGTGAGAAAGGTTGTTGCCTAAATGGAGTTATGTGAATTCAGAGGCTGAATTTAAACCAGCACTCCAGGAATAAAGAGATAGTCATTTACACATGAGTGAGGGGGCAAAGACCTCTCTATGGGTATCTGGGCTTCTCTCTAAGACTTAGACTCTTGGCATGGTGAGTATACTTGGGGTACCCCTGTGAACAAAAGTAAAACAGAAGATTTGAACATTAGCAGGAAGACAACCTCTAAGGCAGCCAGTGAAAGCAAGCCTGATGTTTGACATGGTGCTTTCTGAGAATGGACTGAAGTTTTCAATTCTGTTAATTGTTCAAGTATATATCTACTTCATTAAATAAATGTAAAAGTTTGGGTATCATTTCACTTCCAATACAACTTTCTTCTCCAGATATAACTACTATTTCTCTCTCTTTCTCTCTCTCATTTTTCTTTCTCCAAGTATGTGCACACAAACACAAACACAAACATGTCTATATTTACTTTTTGCAGAGCAACTTGTACCATGTAAAATGTATTTTCTGCAACTACCTTTCTTCATTTACCAATATGTCTGGAAAGTATTCTATGTCAGTACATAGAGATCTTCTTTGTTTAGTGCAGAACTATACCCTATAATTCAGATTTAATATAGATTATTCTTGCACAAAGGATTAGAAAATTTTGGTTCTTTCCCAAATTTTCACTTTGACTTTGACTAAGTCTGCAATTAATATTTGTGGATGTATAATTGTGTATATGTAACAGTATTTCCTTAAGTTAGATGGTTAAGTTTTAAATCAAAAGTATTAACATTTTACATATTGATAAATAATGCCAAAACACCTGAAATATATCTATATCAATTTTCTTTCTGCCTAAGAGTATATAAAAATCATTCTTTACTCAGAAACTCACCTCATCTGATACTAGAAAAAATTGTTTAACCATTTGGGAGAAAATGTAATTGTAGCCTCTATTTTATATTATACACAACTATTACTGTAGATGAATTAAGGATTTAGAAATGAAACATCAAATTTTTAAATTCTTAGACTTAAGTAGACAAAAATATCTTTTTGATAAAAAAATATCATTTAAAAAAAAGCATAAGCCATAAAAAAACTTAAAGATACTTTCAATAAATAGAATTCTGGTTGTTATGACAATTTATGAAATCTTATATTATTATGAGAGCTTAAATTTTTGTATTATCTATACCACTGAAAAAATTAGTTTTATATGTTTGATATCAAAGCTGCTATCCATATCATACATGTAACATTTGATTTGAGATTGGCAGTGAAATTCATGAACATACTCACTGTGACTTCCAATTTGCTGATTATTCTATATGAACAATTGCAAATGAAAAAAAAAGAAAAGGAATGGGCAATGATAGCTACTTTGGCGGATTTGTGCTTCCTGAATTCTGGGGGAACCTCAGCAGGAAATACTTGTCTCTGGGGTTTTCCTTTCCTTTCACACCATCAATTTAATGGGAAATACAGACCTCAGAATTCTGCATTACTGGATGAATTTGGCCAAACCCCATGCTCTTCTTCCTTAGTAATTGGGTCATCTCATATCTCTGCAACATCATAAATATAGCCCCCAGATGTTACTTAATGTCTGGAGTAAAGACAATTGGTGGCTGTGCCTTCCAACATTTCATGGATGTTATGCAATGCAAACGAGTGCATCCTTCTGGCTTTGACATCTTATGACCAACTCAGGGCTGTCCACAAGCTTCTGCTCTATATGACTGTAATGAACCCTCAATTCTGTCGAGGCGTGGTGATGGGTACCACTAATACCATGATACTTTCTCCCTATGCCATGAGTCTTCCTCAGTGGAAGAACCAATACTGAGATAACTATTTTTTAAAATATCTGCAATGGTCAAAATTGCATGTGTGGGCACTACAGCCATGGAAGAAACTTTACTTGCATTTTAAAAAATTTCCTTGCCCCACGTCTTCTCATTCTGGTTTCACATGACTTCATTGCTTCAGCCATATTCAAGATCAAATTTGCAAAAGGGAGGGAAAAAGCATTTAGGACTTGTCTTCCATCTCATCGTGGTATTCATCTTCTAAAGAGCTGTCATCTACATATACGTACAAACAGGAAACAGTTCACCTCAAAATGAGGGCAAACTTTACACTTTTGTTTATTTCACTGTCACTCCTAGCTTGAATCCACTGATCTACACACTAAGTAACAAGGAGTTCAAGGAGGCCATGAAGAGACTGATTGGAAAAGAAAAATTTTCCAAGAAACAAGACAATAACATTTTTCTACAATAAATTGACATAGAGAAATAGACCCTTCCTAACCTTTAAATTGTGATCAACTTATTTTGTACTCATCACATTAGAGAAAGGAAAAAAAAACACTAAAATTTTACTTACAATGCTTTTGGATCAATATTGTCATTGTTAAGGGTCAATTCTTTTAAGAACACAAAAAAATCTTTCAAAATCAATAGCTATCATTTTTGATAATTCATCCACAGATGTGGCTACAAAGCAGTTTTCATGAAGTACAACATTTGTGTTAAGGGGAAGAAGCATTCAATTGATTCAAATTATGACTCACAACATATCTTTATAGCCATTCAATATGCTAGGTTTAAATTTTTAGCTATGGCTCACCAATTTGTCCTGATTAAGAGGAAAACATCATTTTAAAGATGCCAAATACTCCTGCCATCTCTGATTACTTTTAAAGAATGTTGATATATCCCATGCACTAAGACATATTACTATTTGCACCTATTTTTTGCATGAATCAGATCTTTCTGAAAATACAAAAATAAAGTGTAGGAACAAATTAGACACAGTTTGATATGATTACAATGTTAATAAATCATTCTTGGCTTCAAATTTTTGTATTTACCCAACAGCTTCATAAATAATAAGTAATTTGGTAATAAGTAAATGTTACATATTTATTAACATTTTAAAAGGTTAGCACAATCTTGAATTCAAAATTTTACAAGGATATTACAAGAAAAGAACTTTGTATACCAATATTTCTTATGACATGGGTGGAAAATTCCTTCACTAAATAGTAACATCAAATCCAGAAATCAAGAAAATGATAACACATCAGAACCAAGTGAATTTACTCAAACTATGCAAGGTAAGGTTGGTTTAACATTTTACCACATTATACTGTAAATTTAACCCATGACATTGACAGTATAAAAGTGAGAAATTATATCAACATCTCAACAGATTTAGAAAACACATTTCAACACTCATTCATGGGGAAAAACTTTTAGCACACTTGGGATAGAAACAAAGTCCTTTCTCTTCTAATGCTTAAACTCCCAACATACATTATATTCAAGGGTGAGGGCCACACTATTTATACCATCAGCTAATTTATGACAAATGTGACACTGTAATACAGTAGAGAAAGGATAGTGTTTTCAATAAATGGTTCCATGTTAAATGGATATCCTTTAGGGGAAAAACTAATCTGGACCTCATACACAAAAACCCACTTCAAGTGGACTGCAGATACAAATATGTGAGAAAACAATTCACCTTTTTGGTGTTCTTGGTGAATTTAGAATAAAATAAGATTTACTAAACAAGGCACAAAACTACGAACCATAATAAAAGTAGGTTCAAACAGACTGTAGTAAAATTTAGAGCATCTGTTTATCAAAAGATCCATTATAAGAGGTGGTATGTGTGTTTACCTGTGTGTGTATATCTAAGAAAGGACTGCTGCCCAGAACATATAAAGAATTCCTACAAATAAAAAGAAAAATACAATGCAATAGAAAAGTCCCTTCACAAAAGAGGATATACAAATGACAAAACATGAAAATGTGCTCAACTTCACTAATCATCCATTGAAATTATAACCACAGGAGATTTCTTTGCACACTCACAAACATAGCTCCATGAGAACATGATCTATGACTCCAAAATAGATGCAGTTCCTCAAAATTCTTATCAGCAGAAGTTTGAGAGCATATTCAGCAGTGAATGATCTGACTTTATTGACATGGGTGTGCTCACTGAGAGCACAGGGGACAATGGATTGGTTCAAGCACATGAATGTAACCCTGACATTCTTCTACATTGACTAAATAAAGCTTGCACTCAAAAAGTACTCCAAGTCTCATGCAGGACAACTAACAAGCAGATGAAGATAGACAATGCCCATCCCAAGGAACAGAGAGTGTCTGTAACTGCAAGCAAGATAGTCCCATCCATCTGCCCCATGGGATCTAAGCTTCTTCTCAATTAGAAACAGAGTGGGCATCAATATCCCAAAATCTTCAATTGACGAGTGAACAATGGAATAAAGTAGACTTTTTATTGTTCTGTTATAAACATTATTATTCTAGCAATGAATGAACATTTATCACTGATATAAAGGCAGTGGCCACCTGAGGTTCTGAGGGGAGGGAGAGGGAAGAATACATATAACAGGTGGCCATTTTCAGGACATTGGAATTATCCTGTATAACATTGCAATGGCAGATACTGGCCATTATACATTTTGTCATAACCTATAAAATTTTGCAGTTAAGAGTGTAAACCATAATGGAAACTATAGTCTATGGTTAGTAGCAATGCTTCAATATGTGTTGTAACAAATATACCACATTAATGAAAGATGTTAATGTGGGAAAGTGTAGGGGGAAGGACTGGGGAATGGGGGATCCCCTATATTTTCTTATGTAGCATATATGTAATCTAAAACTTCTTTAAAAATAAAAAAAAAATTTGAAAAACTTCATCAGAAGTTAGGAACCTACTAAAAATGGGGGGGGGGAGGGGTGGTACATGGGGGAATTCCCTATATTTCCCATGTAACTTTTCAGTAATCTAAAACTTCTTTAAAATTGAAGTTGAAAAAACAATCATTAAGTGAGGTTGAAATGCTGGAACTTCCCTTGAATGTTGGAATTTTGGAATCTATTTAATGCAACATGCTGGCACCTCCTAAGCAGCTCCTATGGAAGATTTGGAGAACATTTCCTTCACCAGGGATTTAGAAGTGACTTGATGGGAAGGGCATCAGTATTGTTAAAATGCTCTATAGTATCTGACTTCTGTGGTCCAGAGATGCTGGTGGGAAATGCAGCAGTGGAACTGGATACCTGATATTGAGAATAATGATATCCTGGAAAATTAGATGTCAAGGACCACTTAACCATCACAGACAAAGTGGGAGCAATGACCACAATTAAGCCAAGGAACTGGGATATTTTGGCATACAGGGATCTGTGGCAGTAGACAATTTATCATAAGTTACCTGGGAATGAAATACTAAAGTATCCTTTAAGAGATTAGTTGGACTATATTAGGAGGAAATTTCTAGAACTGGGGTCAGAAGTGTAACTTGAATCAATATAATTTTCACGGCCTCTTTCCCATTTCCAGACCTAAACCAATCCCAGACCCAGACCCTCACAACCGAGGGAGAAGATAACCTTTTAGAAATTTCCCTGCTATACAGTAAAATAGAATTCAAGATTCTTCAACAGAGGTACTTTTCAGTCTTTGAATGAGGTGGCTGCACACTGGAGAAGGAAGTTATTAGACACTGACTCTGAAGGGTTGCCAGGCCGTGGTGATCTGGTAATTCCAAAATGCTGCTGTGGTGCTTGTCTGGCAACTGAGAAGGAAAGAATACATGTGAGTGAGTTATAATGGATTCACTTTCATTTCGAACAACAGTTGGTTCTTTTATTGTCTTTATTCTCTAAGAGAGAGAACATTAGAGGTATTTTTGCTGTGTGATCTGCTATGAAATTTGCCTGAAAAATTTTAATAGCTTCAAAGAGCATTGTGAGAAAAAGTTCAAAGTGGCAGAATTTCTGGGTACATGGATAAAAGTGAAATCTTAAATACTGGTACCTCTGTTCAACATTATAATGAGATCGCTTGGGTCACTCTCTTTCATCTTGAAAATAACTGCTTAAGTGAAATCTCCCTTGTTCTTTCCTTGACTTTTGTTTGCTTGTTATTTCAGGAGGTACCAGTGATTGAGTCCTGACCTCATACATGAGAAGCAGGTGCTCAGCCACAGACACTGAGCTAAACCCACTCCCTTTTTTTAAATTTATTTTACAATTTATTTTATCCTCATTTTCCTCTTAGGA
>JAQZBX010011144.1:0-43226 GCA_029593785.1 Cabassous unicinctus | reverse complement strand
CTTTGTTTTGGGAAGGTTTTGGATCACAGAAAGGTTAAATCAGGATTTTATAACTTTTCCTTTTTTAAGAATATGTACATAAACATCTTGCATTGGGTAGATGTATGTTTGTATACTGGCTCTACCTCTTAATAGCTGTATGTATAGGGAAGTTATTCATCTGCCAAAAGCATCTCAAAATCCTTAATTTAAAATGGTGATGATGAGTTCTAATATGTTCCTGTCAGAAGTCAATGAGTCAATTCATAATAAGGACTAAATACGTGTTCTGGAGCATACAACATTTATCTGCTAGTATATTTTATGAAATCACATGAGAATGAAATTTTTTTGGATATAGAATCACAAGATGGTGGTTATTATGTAGCTAGAGAAGGTCATAACATGTGATATTTTCTAATAGGCAGTTTCAGGGGAAAATGTGAACATGAATACATTTAGTGTTTTAGTATCAATAAACATTTAGCCTAGATTACAGCTTAACTATATACTTAAAGAAGTCTCAATCTGCCATAAGTATCCTAAAGTGGGATTAAAAAATACTAATGACTTAATCTTAGGTCAAATAATAAACATATCAGCCTGTAGGAAATTGTCTTCATGGATAATTTTCTTTCACCACATTTGAGGTGAAAGAAATTAAAAGGAATGTGGCTGATTGATTAAACGTAACATTAGCAGATTCTTTGTGTTGCTTCAAGAAAAAAAAAGAAGGCTTTGAGATGGGGAAGGTCAAAGAGTATATTGAAATTTTAGTTCAATAGGGTCATACATATGCTTATTTTTGATCAAGAAGAAGACCCTTTGATTCTTGGTTGATGGAAAATTTTGCTTATCACTAGAAGATAGCATTATGCCATTTTATGCTAGAAAATGTATCTTGGTAACCTAAGGGTAGCTATTATAAATCAAAAAGAAAGTCAGGTTTATTGAATATCAGATTTCCATTAAATCATATTCATACACAAAGAGACAGTTCAAATTGTAATTGAAGTTGTCAGCTTTCATTCATCTTATAGAAGATTATTACTGCTGCACATTATTCATTCTTTTGTACTTTAAGTCAATTTATTTCAGTCCACTTGCTGTAAGAAGATGAAAAAAGACAGGCTGACTTTTTCCTGTTAATTCTAACAAAATAGTAATGATTTTTAATGATAAAATAATACTTTTCCCTTATTATAATAATAAGCAAAGCAACATCCCATTATATGTTTCAACCGTTATCCATATAAAAACAGACAATGAGATTCACCATAATGAACTAAAGTGAAAATAATGTCATCTCCTCAGGAATGGTCTGAAAAATAAATTATTTTTAAGATAAGAAATTTCTAGAAAGACATAATTTGAATTATTAAGGTGATCTAATGATCACTAATAATTAATGCCTGCCAACTTTTATTCTAATAAATGCAGACCTCCTGTGAAATATATACCAAAACTTTAAAAGTACATAGGAAAAAATTCTGAAAGTTTTAAAAGTAGATCTTACTGAAAACAAAACAATCTTTAAAATTTTAATCAATTTTTAAATTATGCTATTATTATAAAGTTCAGAAAAGTTGCATTTAATGTTGTCACTAAAAGACATTATTGTGTACTCTTCAAATGTATATATAATTTAGACCAACAGCATGTGCTTTTAATTTTATCCCAAATATCCCAACCACAAAATAATAAGAAATGGAGTAATTGAATTGTAAACTTACTGTGGAAATGGAAGTTACTTAGTTATCATGCAGTTCATAACTAAAATTATCCAAGAGCAACATTTGTTTGCCTTTTGGTTTGGTTTGCATTGTAAGTCCTTTGAGTAATTTTCATTTGGTAATAAGAGTATTTCACATGGGCGCTGACTTAAATGTTTTACATTTTAAAAGCTGTAGGCTCTCCGAGTCCATTCAAACCGTGTGTGGTCCTGACCAATTCATGGAACCCACAATCCTACAATAAGAATACTAGCATTCCCTGTCCACATCAGTCAGTATTCCTGATCTCCTGAACTGCAGTCCTGGACTTCTGTCCTTTAGAGTCTGGTATTAATTCGTTTACTCATTTGTATTGATTCATTTTGTTTGTTCATTCATTCCCCACATACACATTGAATATCCCCATACTTAGTAAGCACTATGCTAAACCATGAGATTTCATTCATTTATTTACAGTTATTTCTTTTCCTTGTAGTATATAACAAGCTGTGGAGAAACACATTAATTAAATAATCTCACACCTGCAAAATCACATCCTATAGTGAATTTAAAGAATCACCTTCTATAAAAGGAATACCTACTTTGAGAAGACACTATCTAACAGTTTAATCTGATCTAGCCTGAAAAAATTAGGAAAGGCTTTCCTGAGTTATGAAGGTTGAGTAGACACTTACTTGGTGAAATTTCAAAGAACGGACAAAGGGAAAATATAACACAATTATAGCAAGAGAAACTATATATGCAAGGATCGTGGGGATAGACAATTTACTAAATTTAATACTCTGAGAAACATGAGGGAATTGGCAGGAGATGAAGTTGAAAAGGTTGAGAGATTACACATTTTAAAATGTTATTTCTATATTTCTTTCATGTAACTTTCTTAGGAAGTTTATTACTAGGAAGGCTAACTTCTTAGTTCCTATTTTAATTTATTTCCTGCCAATGCAGTTTTTAAAATCATTTTAATATAATAATTATGAATTTGGTTATAAATTGCATTGATTCACTTCCTTATTGATTTTCATTATACACACACACACACACACACACACACACACACATATATATATGATTTGTTTTGTTTTATAAGGAGGTATTGGGAATTGAACCCAGGACCTCGTACATGGGAAGCAGGCACTCAACCATTGAGCTATACCCACTCTCCAATGAGAGTTGATTTTTTTCATTTGTTTGTTTGTTTGTTTGTTGTTAGGAAGTACTGGGGAATGAGCCTGGGACCTCATAAATGGAAAGGAGGTACTCAACCACTTGAGCTACATCAGCTTCCCTGATTTTCATTATATTTTAATTGATTCCCATGAATTTTCTAAATATGTAAACATAATATTGGTAAAATTTAATATTTGTGTCTCTTCTTTTTGAATATATAAGAAAAAGCTAGAAATAGAGATATGGTCTTCCTTTTTCTTATTTAAGTACACTGGTGGTAATTTTAGAGCATTATTAATTGCATGATGAAAATAGTTGTGGGTATTCTTGTATTGCCCTTGATTTAAGGATGTTATTACAGCAATCTTTGGTTTATTCCATTTGAAAAATATTTATTAAGAATCTTTCATGTGCTAGGCACTTGTGATTCAGGGAAACAGACAGAAATCCCTGTCTCATAGGACTTACATCTTCATAACCATGTGTGTTTCTGTGTGTGTGTGTGCACACATGTGTTTATATATATGCCTATGCTAACTTGGCCTGTTTATGATGCTTTATAAAGGTTCAAATAGATAAGAAAATAGGTACCAAAATGTCTAGCAGGAAAGCTAAGAAAGTCTAAATCATTTCTTTAACCACTTTTCAGATTTTCATTTCCTTTGTTAAGGGCTATATAAAGGACAAAGGGTTGCTTAATTGATTGATGAGAGATAGGTAATGAAGTTTGTTTTCATAGGTTTAAAAGTAAAGTGAGAAGTTCCGGAAATGCCCCTCTCGTCTTTGGAGGAGGTTGTAAGTCCTCTTCTTCAAGGCAAGCCAATAAGGAAAGGATTTAGGAGATCTAATGGATTTGTTCACTCTACATGTAACCCTGAAGTATTGGGAACGTGGAATTGTCATTCTTGTAAGGCATTTTCATTATTTAATTGGGACTCTCCTCCCATTATTGGCAAACTCTCAGTGAAATTCTTTTAAGCTAGGTGAATGCCTCTTAAATTACCTGTAAGTTGTCTTTCTCCTATTTTGGCACCATTTTGCTCATGCAATCGGGCTTCTTGAACAGAAATTAGGACAACTGAAAGACAGGCTATGGCCCACACTTGACTCATAGAAAAGCTCGAACCCATTATCTGATGCAAAAATTCCTGAGAGTCCAGGTCACCGTTATTCCAACAAATTCTCTCTGTTGGTATGACAACATTGCAACTAATAACACCTTTGGATTTCTCAGATGTGAATCCAGAACTCTCTATGTCTGTCAAACTCCAGTTGACCCAGTTTGTTTCCTATTTTCTTTCTGGTTGTAGATCTAGTACTCTCAAGTATAACACCCTTTAAATCTCCCAGACTTTTGTCTGCCTCTCCAAATTCTATTACAGGCTAGAGTTGGAATGTCAGGTAGAGATAGAAAATATGTTTAGCTCTCCTATTTTGCATTTGCACATAGTGGTTATGTACTTCACTTTAGATACTGGCAATAAAGCAAATAAAAAGATTCTACTATAGAACAGAGTCATATCTTGCTTTTCAGTTCATATTACATTTTTAAAACATTAATCTTTTGTGAACTTTGTTAATCATCATTTTAATTACTATATAGAGAATAAGAGTATACCTGCTGTATAGATGCCAAATCTCTTGTTGGCTTCTCATTTCAAATAAAACTAAGGTCAAAAAAGGTTCTGGAAGATTTAAAAGCACCTCCAATCATTTCCCTTTTGATTTTGCCAGATTTGAGAGGTCAAATTCATCTTGTTCTTGAAAAAAATATTTTTTTATACGTTGCTAATTCTTTAGCACTTTGCTTGTGTTTTACTTTATATCATTAATCAAAATCTGATTAATTCATTTTTTAAAAATTTATTAACACCCCATCAGTTGGGAGGAGTGACTCTTTTTTGATGATGCATTTACATGGCCTAGAGCAGGGTTTGACATATAGTAGGCAACCACTAAGTAATTTCTGAATGAATAAAATTTATGATGATAAAGTACTTTAAGAATAAATAAGAAATAAAAATTTTTATACAGTCATGTTTAAACTTTTAAAATAGATTCTTAAAATTGCTATTGCTCACTGAATTCATGTTTTAAAGATTTTAATATATTTTTCTAAACTTCATTTTATAACAGTTGTACAGTTTACACATACTCCACAAGTATCTTTTACTCAGAAGCTTCAATAATAGTGGGTGTTAACTTCTAATTGATTGACAGTTTGAGAGGCAAAAAATGTTACCACACACATTAATTTTAATTTATCGGCTACTAGTAAATATGAGTTTTGTTTGTCCATTTTGTTCTCTTTGTTTCTATATTGCCATTTTCCAATCTTTTTTAATGAACTCAGTTTTCATAGTCTTCATTCAATTTTTCTATTTGGAAAGTTCTTATTTTCTTCCTGTTTTGTAAAATTCTCTTATATATTAGTAACTTATATCCTATGTGTTATATGTAGAAAATAATTTTTAAATAATTCTTGTAAAATTAATTTTGTTTATAGTGACCTTAACCTACAGAATTTTTAATATTTTAAGCAATCAAGTCATTATTTTGGCTTTTAGCATCATATCTAAAAAGTCCTTTCTTGCCATGGTGTTTCAACACCACTTATATTTCTCTACTATATACAAGTTATTTCCTCCCTTATTTATTTAATGTAATTAGCATCTGCTTATTTTTTGCATGTTTAAACATTAGGTATATTTATAATTTGAAACAAAATAAAATACACACTCAGAAGAAAACTCAGGGTATATTCACAGTTTTATTCACCTTCAATGAACTAATCCTCTATTACTTCTACTGAGAGTTTAAGAGGACATTTGAAGCCATAGTCATCCTTACATAGTTGATTTTTGCATGTAGTATTTTGAGATGCTCAGTATGACATACTACTATCTCTGACTAAAAAACATTTATTTGTGTTTGTGGTTAACTGACTCTCAACTCTTATGTTGATTTTTTATTCTGTCCAAACTAATATATATGCTAATTTAAGATTAATTCTGACTGGTTAACTTCCCCTGTCTGTATTCCTCACCCATCTGGTCAGTTTCCCCCACACACTAATTTTATCTTTCATAATGTAACACCACATGGGGAATCATTTCTTCACTTCTCTATTCCTCAGTAGTCTATGTAGTTGGAGTATGTTTTAGTACTTCTTTCATTCTGCAGGAGATATTGAACTACTTCCACTGATTTCCTCCCAAGGAAATTTGTGATTTGAGGATTTTTCTTTCATGCCATAGCCATTTTTCTAAAGAACCAATGGTAATTGGGATCCTAATTTGGGAGATATACATACTCTATTGTTGAAAGGGTGTTTGTCCATGTGGAGTAAGTAGGATGAGGACACAAAAGAGTATCAAGTCTACAAGAAAGTCAATGTGTAAGACACTGGCCAAGAAGGCTCCCAAATGCATGCTCACTCAAAAAGTAAATTGGAAGTTCTGTTAGTGCTGCACTGGTTACTCAACAGTTTCTGTGCCCTGTTTATACTGCATTTTCTCAGTGATGCAACTTATATGTGACCCTACTTTTTGCCACATCCTCTCTCCAGTGCTTACACCCTCTTCCCAAGAACTACCAAACTAGAGACCACTCAAATCCCTATAATTTTTTTTTTCTTCTCCAACATTGGGAATCTTTTCTTGTCTTGATAGTGTGGTTTAAAGATGTTCTACTTTCTTAAATTTCACATATGGTCCTATATCATTTTCTTGTTTTATGAGGGTTTTTACTTCTGAAGTTAATGATACTGAACCTTGCAAGTTAAAAATAAATTCACAGGAGGAATTGTGGGAAGAAGGCATTGCACTAACAGGCAGAGTTCAGTGCTCTTACAAAAACAATGGAGAAAGTGCCAAAAGCTGTCCAAGGGACTTGCTTTGGGGGTCAGCAGACCAAGACTATGCTACACAACTTCCAGGAGGGTGAAGGACAGAAAGATGAAGAAGTTGAAACAACAAATGTGAGTTACCAAGCCCCTGCAGCAGCCAAGAAGGGATGCTGTCCCCCATCCCCAAGATATTAAGCAGAGGTAAAACCCCTGGTGCACTGCAGCCAACTGAGAGGGGAACAGACACCTTCCTCCCTGCCAGCTGTTTCAAGGGAAAAGGGAGAAGGAGTTGGAGGGCATCTCTTTAGTGAATTCGACCATCAGACACTGCTTTGAATCTCTGCTCTGGAGATTCAGCACAGGAAAACAGTTAAGCCCAGAATGAAAAACCTCTGTGGAAAGGGGCGCGGATGAGCGTGATTAAATAGCCGGTCTGGAAATTACATGGACAAAACTGTTTTCTGCTCTATCTGTATCGTAAGCCCAGGAAGAAAATCTGCCCCTACTAGTGTGTCCCTGGCCTGATTTTGAAAACTTAAGCTGGGCAATTTTTAAGACTTAGGATAAGTTGAACCAAATATCAAAGAAGAGCTTTGCAAAAAAAATGGCAAGAGAGAGAAATTGGCAATCAGAGTAAATTCACCAACATATTCAGAAGCCTAGATACCAACAAAAAAATTACAAGCCATACTAGTAAACAAGAAGAGATAGCCCAGCCAAACTCCTGAAGAGAAACAGGATTTAAGACAATCAGTGATAATCACACAACTCTCCTAAATTACTTCAAAGAATTTAAAGAAAATATGTCTAAAGCAATAAGGATATTAAGAAGACACTGGGTAAGCATAAAACACATTTTGAAAGCCTGAAAAGAAAACTAACAGATCTTATGGAAAAGAAAGACAAGATTGATGAGATTAAAAACACATTAGAGGCACATAAGAGCAGATTTGAAATGCTCGAAGATAGAATTATTGATTTTGAAGACAGAATGTCTGAACTGGAAAAAAAGGGCAACAGAAAGAGAAAAATGGAAAAAATGGAACAGAGTCTCATGGACTTGAATGACAATATGAAATGCACAATCATTTGCATTTACCAGTGTCCCAGAAGAAGAAGAGAATGGAAAAGCAGCAGAAAGAATATTTGAGGAAATAGTGACCCAGAATTTCCCAAACCTTATGAAAGACATAAATATCAATATCCAAGAAGGCCACGCATACCAAACGGAATATATCCAAATAGACCTACACTGAGACATCTACTATGCAGAATGTCAAATATCAGAGATAAAGAAAGGATCCCAAAAGCAGATGAGAAAATTGAAGCATCACATACAAAGGAAACTCAATAAGATTAAGTGCTGACCTCTCATCAGAAATCATGGGGACGAGAAGAAAGTAGTATGATGTATTTAAGATACTGAAAACTGCCAGCCAAGAATTCTGTATCTGACAAAACTGTCCTTCAAAAATGAGGGTGAGTTCAAAGTCTTCACAGACAAACAAAAACTGATAGAATATGTTACCAAAAGACCAGAATTACAAGAGATACTAATGGGAATGCTGCAGCCTAAAAGGAAAAAACAAGCATGAGAGATTTGAAGAAGAGTATAGAAAAGGAGATGATTAGGTAGCGTAAAGTAAAGGATAAGAAGACAGACAATAGAATGATATGACAACAGAGAACTGAAGGACTAAATGGATGAAGTAAGTAATGCCTTTACAATAATAACCTTGTATATTAATGGATAAAACTTCCCAATAAAAAGACATGGAAGGATAAAATGAATTAAAAAAAAATAACCATCTATATGTTGTCTACAATGACCCAACTCAGACATAAGGACATAACCAGGTTAAAAGTAAAAGTTTGGAGAAAAGTCTACCATGCAAAAAGTAACCGAAAAAGAGCTAGAGTAAGAATACTAATAACAGACAAAGTAAATTTCAAATGCAAAACTGTTATAAGGGAGGAAGAATGTAATTATATATTATAAAAGGGGAAATTCACCAAGAAGAATAACTATGCTAAATATTTATGCACCTAACCTGTGTGCCCAAAGATAAATGAGGCACACACTAGCAAAACTGAAGGGAGAAATAAATGTCTCTACAGTAATAGTTGGAGACTTCAATACACCACTCTCAGTATTGGATATAACTTCAGTACAGAGGATAAATAGAGAAACAGAGAACATGAATAGTATGATAAGTGAGCTAGACCTAACAGACATCTATAGAGTATTGCACTGCGAAACTGAAGGATATACTTTCTTTTCAAGTGCTCATGGATCTTTCTCCAAGATAGACCATATTTTGGGGCACAAGACAAGTCTCAATAAATTTAAAAAGTTTGAAATTATAAAAAACACTTTCTCTGATCATAACAGAATGAACCTGGAAAGCAATAATGGATGGAAAAAGGGAAAATTCATAAATATATGGAGATTAAACAACATTCTCTTAAAAAATCAGTGAGTCAAAGAAGAAATTGCAAGAGAATTCAGCAACTATCTTGAATGAAAATGAGAACACAACATATCAAAACCTGAGACACTGCAAAGGGAGTGCTGAGAGTGAAATTTATAGCCCTCAATGTTTACATTAAAAAAGAAGAAAGAGCTAAATTTGAAGATCTAACTGCATACCTGGAGGAACTAGTAAAAGAACAACATACTAACCCCAAACCAAGCCAAAGGAAAGAAATAATAAAGATCAGAGCAGAAATAAATGAAATTAACGACAAAAAAATTATAGAATCAACAAAACTAAAAGCTGATTCTTTGAGAAGATCAGCAAATCAACAAACCCTTAGCTAGACTGTCAAAGAAAAAAAAAAAAGAAAAGATACAAATAAGTAAAATCAGAAATGTGAGGGAGGACATTTCCACTGACCTGGAAGAAATAAGAGAAATTGAACAGAAGAGAATACTACCAAACTCATTCTGTGAAGCCAACATCACCCTAATACCAAAATCAGATAAAGATACTACAAAAAAGAAAATTAGCAACCAATATCTCTAATGAATATAGATGCAAAAAAATCTTCAACAAAATACTTGCAGACAGAATCCAAAAGCACCTTAAAAGAATTATATACCATGACCAAGTGGGTTTTATCCCAGGTATGCAAGTGTGGTTCACCCAAGAAAATCAATTAGTGTAATAAACTACATTGAAAAATTGAAGAAGAAAAATCACGTGATCCTCTCAATTGATGCAGAAAAGTCATTTGACAAAATAAAGCACCCTTTCTTGATAAAAACACTCCAAAAGATAGGAATAGAAGGAAGCTTTCTCATTATTGTAAAGTGAATGTATTTCAAACCTACAGCTAGCATTGTACTCAATGTTGAAAGACTGAAAACTTTCCTGCTGAGATCAGGTGCCCACTGTCACCATTGTTATTCAATATTGTGCTAAAGGTTCTAGCTAGAGCAATTAGGTTAGTGTATTAGTCAGAGTTCTCAAGGGAAACAGAATCAACAGGAGATATCTGTCAATAATGAGCTTTTATAAGAATCTTTCACATGACCATGGATGCACACGTCCAGTGTCTGCAGGTAGGCTGCAAACCAGGGCTTTCGATGAAAGTCAACGAAGGTCCTTGATGAGTTTCTGGGAGATGTTGCCTGTCCAAAGAGGGGTTGGGAAATTCTCTCTGAATGCTGAAATCACTTCCCCTTTTAAGGCATTCAACTGATTGGATAAAGCATCACTCATTTCTGATAGCAATCTCCCTGACTGATTTAGATGTAGTCAACTATCTATGCAGTAAACTAACTGATGACTGAAGTCCATAAATGTCCTTGTATTACAATTAGTCCAGTGCTTGCTTGACCAAACACTTAGGCAAAATTACCTGGCTGATTTGACACAGTAGTCTTACCATTACAGCTAGATAAAGAAATAAAAGGCACCCAAATAGGAAAGGAAGAAGTAAAAATTTCATTATTTGTTGATGACATAATCCTGTATCTAGAATCTCCTGAAAAATTCAAAACAAAGCTAATAGAACTAATAGACGAGTTCAGTAAAGTGGTGGGATACAAGATTAATAGGCTAAATCAATAGTGATGATGATCACTATTAAACACCAGTGATGTTTAATTGAGGAAGAAATTAGAAAAAAAAATCCATTTATAGTAGCAACTAAAACAATTAAATATTTAGGAGTAAACTTAACCAAGGACATAAAGAACCTGTAATCAGAAAACTAAAAAACATTGCTAAAAGAAACTGAAGAATACTTAAATAAATGGAAGGGCACTCAGTGTTCATGGATTGGAAGACTAAAGATCATTAAGATGTCAATACTACCAAAATTGATTCATAGATTCATTGCTATTCCCATAAAAATCCCAACAAACTTTTTGCAGAATGAAAAAAGCCAATTATCAAATTTATTTGGAATGATAAAGGGGCCTCAAATAGCCCAAAAGATCTTAGAAAAGAAGAACAATCTTGGAGGACTCTCACTTGGAGGACTCTCAGTTCTGGACATTAAAGCATATTACTTAGCTACAGTGGTTAAAAACAGTATGGTACTGTCATAAAGACAGACACATTGACCAGTGGAACGGAATCAAGAACTCAGAAATAGACCCTCACAACTACAGTCAAGTGATTTTTGGCGAGGCAGTCAAGACCACCCCGCTGGGCCATAATAGTCTATTCAACAAATGGTGCTTGGAGAACTACATATCCATATCCAAAAGAAAGAAGATCCCCATATACAAAAATTAACTCAAAATGGATCGGGACCTAAATATAAAAGCAAAAAACATAAAACTCCTAGAAGAAAATTGAAGGAAACATCTTCAAGATCTTGTGGTAGGCAGTAGTTTCTTAACCTTACACCCAAAACATGAGCAAAAAGAGAAAAAGTAGATAAATGGGATCCCTTCAAATTTCATCACTTTTGTACCTCAAAGGACTTTGTCAAAAGGGTGAAAAGGCAGTCAACTCAATGGGAGAAAATATTTGGCTATCATATATTCAATAAGAGTTTAACATCCATGATATACAAAGAGATCATACAACTCAACAAGAAAAAGACAACTCAATTAAAAAATGGGCAAAAGACTTAAAAAGACAATGGCCCAAAGAAGAAATACAAATGGCAAAAAACATATGAAAAAATGTTCAACATCAGTAATGATTAGGGAACTGGAAATCAAAACTACAATGAGATATCATTTCACACTTATTAGACCAGCCACTATTAAAAAGTCGGGAAACTGTAAATGTTGCAGATGATGTGGAGATATAGGCATGATTATTTCACTCTTGGTGGGAATGTAGAATGGTTCAACCCCTGTGGAGGGCTGTTTAGCAGTTCCTAAGGAAGTTGAATATAGACTTGCCATGGGACCCGGCAATACGATTACTAGGTGTATATCCAGAGGAACTGAGAGCAGAGACAAGAACAGACATCTGCACACCAATGTTCATAGCGGCATTATTCACAATTGCCGAAAGTTGGAAACAACCCAGGTGTCCATCAACTGATGAATGGATAAACAAATTGAGGTGTGTACACACAAAGGAATATTATGCAGTGGTAAGAAGAAATGAAGTTGCAAAGCATATGACAACATAGATGAACCTGGAGAACTTTATGGTGAGTGAAGTAAGCCAGACACAAAAGTACAAACACTGTATGATTGTGATATTATGAACTAAATATACTGTGTAAACTCATGGAGTTAATAATTAGAATATAGGTCACCAGAAAATAGAATGAGGTTATAGAACAGAGAGATGAGGTTTAATCTGTGCAGAAAGAGTAAAAATGTTGTTTGTAAAGCTTTGGAAAAGAATAGAAATGGTTAAAGCATATCATGGTCTTTGTAACTAGCAGTGGTATTGTATGGGTATGACACTGGTTAAAAAGGAAAGTCTAAAAAGCTAAAAACTGTAACATGGTACTGTATATGAGAGTAGAACCTCATGTAAAACACAAATATGGGTGATAGTGCATATAGAAGACTGTTTTTTACAAGATAAATACGAATAGACTAGAGAGAAGGAAAAATATTAGCAGCTATGTATGTAAGGGGAAGCATAGAGAGATTGAGAGGTGATGAGTTTGTTTGTTTTTTGTTCATTATTATTATTATTGGAATAATGAAAGTTCTCTAAGAATGACTGAAGTGATTATGCACAAATATGTGATTACACTGAATACCATTGATTGTACACTTTGGATGGATTTATGCTTTATTAATATGTACCAATAAAATTGATTTGTTAAAAAAAATTCAAGAAGTACATTTTGTAAGTGCTGAAAAAATAAATTAATATTTTCTTCTTCTCTTTCTGTATTTTTTTTTACTGTGCAATAACCTTCAGGAGGTAATAAATGCAGTATACCTCCCTGATTGAATGAAAGAATGGCTAGAAGCTAGCAGGGGGTTTTTAAGGACAAAAGAACATTGCTCAATACTTCAACATATTTCCACACACAGAAGTAGACTCCTTTAAGGAAGACATTTAGAAGTAATTAGTAAATGCCAGGCACTGTGTTTTGTTTTGTTTTGTTTTTGTGCCTTGGAAACATAGGTGAGAAACACAACATTTGCCCTTGTGCATTTAACATTCTAGCAGAATTTGGATGCTCGTAGAACTTGGCATACTTTTTATTCACTATTAAACAGATATTTGTTGATTTATATATTAGTGTATGAGTGAATTACAAGTACCTCACTTATGAAGCTCAAATTGCAGGAAGGAAAATACAATACTGTCTTTTTACAAATCCAGATAAGAATTATAAAAGAGGTCCAGCAGGGTACAGAAAAGAGCAGTGCTTAAGTCTGCCAAGGAAATGACCTAGGAAAGTTTCCCCAGAAGAGGTGACATTAAGATGCACTATGCAGAACACATGCCTTTTATTTCTGGAATGAGAGTTGAAGAAAGCAACTCTCCATGTGAGCAGTATAGTGTCATCAGACAAAATGTCCCACATAAAGATTCAGAGATCACTGGACAGACGGGAATGAAGTGCACACCTGTCTACCTGTGCAATTTTCATCTACTTCCTTTAATGAAGTCCTACCTACACTTTGACTTCTCAAAATTTACTACAAATATTATTTTCTATCTGTATTGGATTCAACAAATACTTTTCACCTTATTAAAAAAAGTCTTAATTTTTAAAATTTTAGTGAAAAATAATCTTGGGGAATTCAGGAAACTCAAATAAGACAGAACAAGGTTTAGAGTCTTCTGGCATACATGAATTCAGAAATAGTTTCCAAGTGTCCACATTTTGGGGGTATTTCCAATGTGTTTATCTTTTCCCAATGCTAAAAGGAACTTGCCTTTTCATATTTGACAGACACATTAAAAATCATCTATAAAAAGAGTTTTACTCCAGGTGGAGAAAGTGTTGAAAATCATTCAAGGAAAAAGAAGCAGAGCAGAAATTTAGATTCTGAAACTGCTTAACTATTAGAAGACTGTCAACGAATCCAGTGTCATCACAATATGGGGTGTGTGTAGGAAGAAGTCAGGCATCTGGAAAGAGAAATTGAGAGCAGATTGCAAAGGGAACTTTTTGGCACACTATTACACTAATTCTATAGCTAAAATCTGAGCAGATTAAAACTTCAGGCAGTCAGAACCATGGTGAGGACACTGCCTGGAAATATACATTTGAGTCAGAGACAAGATAAAATATTTAAACTTAAGTCGGCCCATTTCCAAGGTAAAAACCTTTGGGGTAGATGTGCTAATTAATAGGAGCAGATGTAAGCTATAAAGCTCTGAACTCTGTTGAAAGATTGGGACTGTTATAGCTGGCAATTGGGCCCAATGGTTTATAGTATAATATAACTCAGCACCATAGATCAAATACCCACCATTTACTATCCTCATATGAAATTTTTGCATAGCATAACCTATCTTAGCACACAACAGTTGAAAAGAAAAAATGCCCTAAGAACACAGTTTTTATAGCAGTGACAGGCTTGGGGAAGATTATATACATACATAAGAAGGAAATAAATGGAAGAGCAGCTAAGAACAAAATTCAAGCAGTAGCACCCAGAAACTCATAGTCAGAATTAATGGACATTATACAAAAAACTTCAACATTAAAACAAAAGCAGAATTTACTATTATCTATGAACATAATTTTATATATATATATATATATATATATATATATACTTTTATAAAACTAATTTATTATTTGGGTATAGAGGTTAAGACAAAAATTGAGAATAATTTCTAAAGGCAAAACTGGACCTAGTTGTATTTGTACATATGCATAGATGAGCTAAGAAAGAAAACAACTTTAATAGGTACATCTGCAGGGTCAGAACAATAGTCTAGATATTTTTCACATTTTAAAATAATCTATAAATATAATAATCTCACAATTGCAATTTCTAAATTATATTATAGCAGAATCTGTTACACAGGGAAGGAAAGAAAATCCTGATGTATTAAAAAATGGGAGAAACACAACTATATTTATTTCGTAGGCTTTTTGTTGTATTTGTTGACTTCAGTTGTAGACACTCAAAAATACTTAGATTGATGGAACTGAAAGAAAGTCTGAAGGAGATATAAGACAAATTATAGAATAGAAATAATTTTTTAAAAGTAGGTTAAAATGCCATTGTACTTTTACAAAATGTTTTTGATGAAATTAGAATATTTATATTTTAAAATTGAAAGTTGCAATTTAAATAAATTTAATTCAAAGAAAATAGTAATGTAATGAGAATAAATGTAGAATTATGTTATGTTATTTCTTGCTAAAATAAAGCATAAAATTGTATAAGAAAAATTCTGAGGAGAAGGAACAGTTTCTTAGTTTTTATAAAGGAAGTGCAATTAAGAATAATGGGAAGAAATTAAGGAGAGTGCAATTAAGGTCAACTAGGAAGAAAACACTTAAATGGTGAGAACTACTGGATTAGAGTATGGTTTCCTCATAGAAATAGAAGAAACTTCTTCCCATGAGGAAAATTATGGTGGACTAGACAGTGCACTAAAGGGCTTATTAGAAATAGTTTTTCTCTACTTTCAGGGACATGGACTCAATGGTCTGATTCCTGCACTTAACCCCACATATTCAATGAACTGAGACCCATAAGCTCTGAGTTTCCATTTGCCTAAAGAATCAAAGAACTGAAAGAATTCTCAGATCTCCCATGCACAAGTTTGATTACTTTTCCCTCTTGGTCCACTATTTGATATATCACAAAATTACTTAATTCTTAAAATATTCATTTGTTTCTTTCTGAATATATTGAGAATATTTAAATAAGTAAAAAAAAACAAAAAAACAAAACAGTAATGAGTGAAAATATGTCCAAAGTAAGCTCTGAGGATTCTCTATTTAGGTAGTATCTTTTTATGAAATATTGAGTCTTATAATTTCTAGTATACTGTTGATAAGATGAATGCATATCTAACAGAAAGGAAGTCATCAGCTGATTGTGAGGTGATCAGACCTTAGAATAAGCCAGCACATGTAAGAAAAAGCAGAAAGATGAAAAACTATAGATATTATAATTGAGCAGATAACTTGAAATAGTCTTACATTGGGATTTCTTAAGTTTGATACTTTTTTCTAATTAAATAATCTACTTGGGATTTTACTTGAAATCTGACAAAACTGATTCATTATACTTTTATTAACCATTTCCAAGCAACAATTATATAAAAGGAAAAAAAAATGAAAACAAAGACAAACAACAAATTAACTGATTATTTAAAGAGCTTGAAATCAGAAACTTTCCAAAAAATCAGTTAAAATGTATGAAAAGTTTACAGCAGCCTTATTAAAGAAAGATTAAATTGAATATAATTCAATTTGTTCATAACATATTAGATTTAATAATATTATTGTATTTGAGAAAATACTATGAATCAGGATAGATATTAGGCTAATGTTTTTTGAACCATATTTGGTAACCCTCTGGAAAAATATCTTAAAGTAATAAAAATTCTCTATAAGAATTTTATATTAGGGTATATTCATTTCTTTTATAATAAAAAATAATAAGAGCATGTTCTTGACCATCTAGTTGAACACCTTCTAAGATAATACTAGTACACAATTTCAGTAACTTTATATGTCTGTGTATTTGATTTTGTTTTTACTTTTTTCTTATGTTTTTGTTTAGGAATAAGATAAGATTCAAGTTATAGGGTTTTATTTTAGCTCTATCAAAAAACTAATAAGAATATATAGTTTGAAGTGAAAACATACTTAAAACTCAATCCTTAAATTATTCTTCAGCAGGGATCACAGAAATTTCTAAAAGGAGAAATTGAGTCTCATAATGATGAAAGAATGATGAAAGACCTAGTTGCAAAATTTTAACGATGTCTGGCAAAGTAAAAGATAATAGTCCCATGAGCCATTTTTGGGACATTGGAATTGTTCTGCATGTTATTGCAATGACAGATACAAGCCATAATACATTTTGTCAAAACTTATAAAATTGTGCAGTGCAAAGTGTTAACCATAATGTAAACTATAAAACATGATTGGTAACAGTGCTTCCGTATATGTGCATCAATTGTAACAAATGTACTGCACTAATGAAAGATATTAATGGAGGAAAATGTGGGAGGGGAAGGGGGTGGGGTATATGGAAATCCCTTATATTTTCAATGTATCATTTATGTAATCTAAAGCTTCTTTAAAAATAAAGAAAAAAATTTGGAAAAAATCTAATGGTAAATGAAAGGGGGACTCCAGCTTCTTTCTTTCCTTACATCTATTATAGAAGATCTTTGACTTCATTGACCATCTGCAGTCTTTATCCTACCTTTATTCAGTCCCTTTCATAACTTCAGTTTATCTCTTCCAGGCAAATTTCAATGTTCTACATTAAAAGGACCCTCCTGAAAATGTCCTGACTACATTGTTCTTTATCCTGTCCCTCTGTCAAAAGAAACTATATTCAAATATAAATTAAAGCATTATAAAGCTTTAATGAGAGGGGAACACTGTTCAGAGCAGTGAAATCTCTAATCAAAACTGGAGCAAGATTCTCAATAGCCATCTGGTCACAGCTGCTCATAAAGGCATTTAGGGAATTTCCAATTGAGGGGGCTACAATGACAGCTGTCATTAAAGTTCCTTATTACATAGGAGGGTCTTACAAAGTGGGGAGCAGATGTACATTGATTAATATGGTATGCTTGTCCATTCTGATAAGCTATCTCTGCTGGACTGAAACTGGCTTGTGGCCAGGTGTTGCTTAACTATAATTCTGTAGGGTGTGTTCCATTGTTCCACTTTTCTCAGAAAGTCCCTGCAGTGCAATTGTTTTTGTAAAGTCCTTGTCATTTCTCCAAAATAGGTGACTCCTGGCAATGCCCAGCGCAGGCAGCCATTTTATTTTACTTCACACCTCCAATCAACATGCTATCTCTGATCTATCCAGATATTTACCTTGGACTCTCCTTTTAGGCTGGCAAGCATCAGGGGAGGAGAGCACAGAATTGTGAGGTTTATTAGGACCCAGAAATTAGTGGCTTTAGAGGAACTGACTACCCCTGTTAAGAATACATTTTCTTGTTACTTATCAAATCTTAAAAGATCTAACTCTCATCAAAACTCTATCGCAGATTTGTGGACTTTTTGTGAACAGATGATCATACTTCCTATGACACACATGAAATTGGGTCTATCGTGCAGATAAACACTTTTTATTTCCTATCCTTCCATCTTGCGATGGTTATGAGTACCTATCCTTCTCCTGGCTCTTGATACAGATATTTAAAATCTCTGGCCTCAAGTAATTTAGGTGCTATTGGAATATATGAACAAAACTGTAATTTCAGTGTATGGTATGCATGTTATGTTAGGAAGACAGGGTAGCCACTGTGCTCCACCTGATGTAGATTTTAAGGACAAAATATAGTTACCCTGAATAATGACAAGTGATAAATAATTTCAGACAGACAGAAGGGTCAGCCTGATTAGTTTTCAGAAGTAGCATTTATGTCAGAATCTCAAAATAAGGAACATTAGCTTTTAAGCAAAGGCAGAGACTATAAGAACTAAGGGGTGGCTGCAAAGGCAAGAGAACAGAGAGGAGCAAATCTTGTCAGGGAAATCAAAAGAAAAGTTTTCTTTAGGAAAACAAAGGAAAAGTAGAAGAGTCAAAGGAATAAGAAATAAAACAACTCTTTGAATTCAGCCTCCAGGAGTCATTGATTACTTTGACAATAAGATGCTTCTGTAGACATGATGAGGGCAAAGGCCAGATTACCTGGAATGAGGAGAGAATGGGAGATAAGGGTTTATTGACAGCAGGAACTGCAAGTCTTTCTAGACGCTTGCTTGAAAATCTAAGAAGCAGGTTAAGAATGGCGGCTAGATGGGAAATGTAATGGAATATATTTGTCTGTCACTCTCCATTCAATTAGGGAGCTACATTTTCCCCCTGCCAGGTGGTTCAGGTCGGTTTATCACATGGTTGACCTGTAGCCCAAACAAGTCAATTATGGCACTTTTTCTGAGGAATCCTTACAGGTTCTGAGACAGAAAGATGAACTTTTCACCTAGGAATTAGATACTGTAAGAACCCTGTATTTCTGAATCTGCCAAGATCCATCTTTCTAGCCCTGTGGGGGGAGACTGTAGATAATAAATGAAACACGTACACAAACAGGGTTGAGAGATAGATATGAAAGAGTGACTCCTAAGAGCAGAGGGGGAGCACTTGACACCTAGCAGAACCAAATGTAGAACAATTCTAGATTTAAGTTAGTGAGCCGAAAACTTCACATTGTGCTTCAGCTAGTTGGGGCTGCTTTAATGTTCTATGGAACTAAACAATTCCTGGTAAAAATAGATATTTAATTTCCAGAAAAAAAATTTCATTAAATGGTTGAGAAGAAATTCTTTCTGTTCAAAATAAAATCTTTTACTTGTGCTAAAACATTTTTGTAATTCTACCTTACCTCTGAATCTGATCTATCAGTGTTTTTCTTTGTTTTTCTTTTTAAATTGAATTATTATAAATATTTCCATTGAAACATAACACACATTAAAGAAGCAAACTATAAATGTACAACTCAATAACTACACCCTGTGTATACTTTTATTCTATGCAAAAGGAGCCACCATTCTGATTTGCTAACCATATTTTTTATTTTGGCTGATTTGAACTCTATATAAATATAATCATAGGGTATGAATTCTTTGGGTTTATTTATTAGTTATTATTGACCCAGTTATTGGAGATATTCCACTCCCTAGTAATTGCAGTTAAGTGAAGCCATTTGACCACTTCCAGCCAATAACTTGAAAGAGCAATACCACTGCTCAGCTGAGCATTTAACATGACAAAATAAAACATACCAGTATCTTCTTTTGCTATGGACATGTGCTGTTCATGAACCATGTACAAAAAAAATGGAACTTTAATAAAGTACTGAGGTTTGGAGTTGTTTGTTATTGCAGAAAAGCATAATCTTTCCTAACGGGAAGAGCAATATGATTTCTAGCTATAACAGTTGTATTTGATTAAAGTTTGCATGCTATTTCCCTTCCCATGCTTTTATTTTCAAAATTATTGCATACAAATTTGATGAGTTTCACCTATAAGTGGCATTGTACTTAGTTCATTTTTTAAAATCCAATCTGACAAATGTTTTCCATTTGTTTAGAATAGTGTATTAATATTCAAGGGAATTGGCTTTGAAGATAAATTTCACCTTATATTTTCTAATTGTTTTCTTAAACTAAGATGTTTATATTTTCATTTTTGGTTTTATATTTTATTATTCTATTTTGTGCCTCTATTAGCTTGACAATTTAGACTTTTAAAAAGTAGCATTTTAGAGGTTATTTTAAATTTTACATATATACCTTTGACTTACATGTTATTATAAATTAATGAGTTTAAATCTGAGGTCATTTTCTTTTTTATTAAAAATGTAAAACAGCAGAAAGTCTGATTTCAGTTTTCATTTTCTTTCACAATCTCCTAATTTCTCCTTCATTCTTGCGGGATATTTTAACAGAATATAGAATTCTACATAAGTATAATACTTTTAAGATCTTCTATTGTCTCATATTCCAGTGTTCTTTTTGAGAAATCAGCTGTTAACTAAAGAGATCATAATTTTTTCCCTGTTTTTAAGATTTTTATTTCACATGGCTTTTAGAAATTGTACTAAGATGAAACAATAGAAAGATAGATAATGATAGATAGACATAGATGATAGACAGATGGATGTATGCGTGGATGAGTAGATAGATTGACTGGGGACTTGTAGGAATTTTTGATATTTTCATCAGTGTCTTGGTTTGCCAGTCTGCTATGACAAATGTCCCATTACACCGGAAGAGTGTTTCCACCCCAGTGCTCTGAGAAAGTGGTGCCAGGGCTTGAAGACAGTCTGGCTGCTATGCCTGTGTTCTGAGAGGGTATAGCCTGTACCCAGAGAATGCAGAAAGCCTAGCCACCATCCAGATGCTTGGAGAGGTTAGAGCCCAGTGTTCAGGGAAAGTATGGTCACTAGGCAAGTGCTTGGAAGGGGTGGATCTGCTATTCTCTCAGGCCCAGAGGACAAAACATCTCTCCATAGATGACTCTGAAACTTTGAAATCTAATGGAGTACAACCTGCTTAGTTTTGGAATTATGTGGGACTCATGACCCCTGTTTTCCTTCCAATTTTTCCCTATGGGAATGGAAATGTTGATCCTATGCTGGCCTCTCCTTTGTATATCATAAACAGATAACTTGTTCTTTAGGTTTCTCAGTTCCACAGACAAGAAAATTGTGCCCCAGGACAGACCACACTCACAATTCATTGTGATGAGACTTTGTACTTAGCCTTGTTTCTGAAATTCTGATGGAATGAGTGTATTTTGAATATACAGAGGACATATCTTTGGGGGACCAGAGAATGGAGTGTGGTGGTTTGAAATTGGATGTACCTCCCCAAAACACGTTTTTAAATCTTGTCCATTTCTCTCAGTATAAATCCATTGTAAGTAGGACCTTTTGATGAGGTTACTTCAGTTAAGTTGTGTGTGGCCATGGTCCAACCATGATGGGTTTTAATCCATTTTACTACAGTGCTTTTTAAATGGAATGAATTTAAAAGTTCATGAGGGAGAAGGAGAAAGTCATGGGAGCAAGCAGCTGAAATTCACCTGAACCTAGAAGAGAAGAGAGAGACCTGGAGATGGCTCCATATGCCTTGCCATGTCACAGGCTAAGTACCCCCAGATCATGGAAACCAGCCCCAGAACATCACAGTTTTTGGGAAGAAACCATTGTCTTAATAATGCCTTGATTTCAACTTTCATTTAACTTCAAATCCCTAAGCATAGCTGCCCCTCTATCCTTGGGTTTCCTTGGCTTTCTCATCACCTGGAAATGTCCTCTCCTATTAGCTTGTTGATTCCTGGCTTCCACTTCCTCTCTGTAGCCTTTTCTATCTCTAAATTTCTTCTGCTTATAAAGGACTCCAATAATCTGGATTAAAGCCCAACCTCATTTAATTAGGCCAGATCTGAACTAAAATAATATCTTCAAGAGATCTTATTTACAAAGCATTCACACCAACAGGAATGTGGATCAATTAGCACTTGTCTAAATTGGGGTATATAATTCATTCCATTACAAGCAATAATGTCTGAAAAGAACATTGTGTTTTTATCAGATGATTTTATATAAAGTAACAATTCTCACAATAATCAATATGAAAATTTTTTAACTTAGTAATTAAAATTAAGAAAGGGAAAAGATAGAGAATATGGCTATGGGGTTAGGAGTTTCTATACATAATCTTCATCAAGAACTATTATCTTCCTAGAAAAGAGATGACAATATGTTAACAACCTTATTTCTGTAAATTACAGTCAGCAAGTTATTTGTTCTTTTAATGGGCATCTCATTTTTGATGATGGCATTTCCTTCTATTTCTTTACCTTATTTAAGACATCCTTTGTATAGCAGTATCTATCAATTCTATGGTTGTATACAAATAACAAGTTATAATAGAAAACATTCTTTCCCATAAGAAAAACATTTTAATTACAAATATTCTAAAAATTGAAGCTTACTTTTTCCCATTTTGGGTCTCATTATGGAATCCACAACTTCTATCTTCAGGAGGTCAGATGCCCTCTAATACATCAAAATTTATATATGTACATGTTTGATTATTTCCACTGACATAGCTGCAGGCCATCTACTTCACCACTGCATGCATGAAAATGCAGGTATCATACAGTTTGTCCTTTAATTATTTCTGTGCTATGACCTCTTCTTTGCCTTTTGGGGAGTCTAAAATAGCAACACTCCTTCCTAAAGGCTCTAAAATAGCTGCACATTCCTTCACAATGGGTGTGGTATTATTTCATTACAAATCATTTTTAATATGACTCACTTTTTCAATGACTAATTGCTCTGCTGGCTTTAAAACACTTGTTTTAAATGCACTGAATTACCTTTATTTTAAAAATTGCAAAGGAGGGTTTTGTAACATCTTTTTGCTTTTCTTTGCAGTACTGATCTGATGTGACAAACTATGACATAAATGTCTCTCTTACTTTTATATTTTGGGACTATTTCTATTGTGGCCAGACCATAATTATAGCTCATGGGCATCTGAAAGAGCATCTCTATTTCTGGGAACTGTAATTTTGCAGTTCATATTTTACCAGGTTTTCTTTCTCTTTGTTTTTGTGTTCCCTGTCTCTTGTTATGTGCAGCTAATGCTTGATTTCTTCTTGATGCCAGTGCTTTTATTTTTATGAAGTTAAAGATGGCATCTCCTTATTGTTTGAGCTTCTGTACACTCAGTGTATTGTTTGTTATACAAAGTGATGGAAAATTACTGGGACACTATTAGAATACATCCATCTTTAAGTCAACTTTCCTACACAAATACATATTTTTACTTTTACTTAATAACAATTCTTTTGTGGTTAATCCATATAATTTAAACAACAATAAACTGAAGGGTCATACAGATGTGTAACAATGGCACAAATGTATTATTTCTGGTTTTATTCTAATAATCTATTCATGAACATTTTTTAAATATTTACTTTTTGAGAGAGAGCAAGATTTGACCTGCGTATAATAGCTATGTGACAATTTGGGAGATTTCATTAAAAATATTTACACAGGGCAAATATTTTCATTGTAACTATTTTGAAATGAATAAACTCACATTAAATAGAGCAAAACAATTGTTTCTTACATACATGCTAATTTGCATTAGGTCATATTAAAGTTGTGAAAGTTTAAGCATAAGAATACCATCTTTTTTTTACTGTTTCTTTATAAAGGTTGCAAAACTCTGTTTCTCTTTTTCTGTGCCTTAAAAATTAAGGTGGAAATTAGAGATCAATTTAAAAAAAAACAAGTTTAGTTCATGGCTTAAATATTGCCAAAAAAGATTTTAGGAGAGTTAATTGATATTCTTTACCTTGAGTCATGAGATTAGACAGAAAATTATTTAAGTTAAAAAAAAAAAGCTCAGTAAATAGTAATGGTTTTCTGAAGGTAAAATAATAGAAAATAAATTATATCAAGATTTTCCTGAACCTTTACAACAGTGAAGATGGCCATATTACTTGGAAAAGTAATAGCTCTGCTCTGAGACGAATCAGGAATTCCTCTCTGTCTCCATTAGTGTATTTGTTTGCTTGGGTATTTGTTTTTCTATTTGAATCACTAAATATTGCCATTTAAATAGTAATTAGAACTAATTATCTTACGGTCTTGATTACACCAGGGACATATATTCATGCTTCATAGAGTCCAGTTTCAATTCTAAAAACAATTCTATGGTTTATGTCTAGTTGTCTCTGAATGTATGCTGCAGCTACAGTTTTAAATTCTTAGGGGCACTCACCAAAGATCTCTGTAATATTGATGACATTAGAAAGCAGTTTAAAGAATAATTTTTTAATGAATTTTGAGTATTTTATTACATTCACAAAATATAATTTTCTATTATTTTTATTTTATTACTCTTCAGTTCTTCAAAATATGGTAATGTTAGATTATTTAGAATATTAAAAAAAAAAAAACACTCCTTGTCCCAGTTATCTTTTGTAATTACGAGTTTGTCCCTAAATATGACTTTTTTGGACATTCCCAATTTATTTATTGTCATGTACTGAGAACTAACTATGAATCTGTGCTCTCTGTTGGATGCCTAGAGTACAAAGTGAAAGGTGTAGTCTTCGGGGCCAGTGTGAGTGTCTTGTTGGGCTGTGCCGAGTGCTATGGGATCTAAGGTCAAGCAGCTAACGAAGCCTGGGGTTCAAGAACATCCTCCAGATGGTGATGATTGCCCTGATGTTCGAAGGATGCATAGTAGTTAAAGAATAAGTAATGAACCTTTTATATTTGATTAATGCATCTTTCAATTACTTTTTTTAATGGAGAAGCTGTGGATTTACAGCAGAATCATGCATAAAAGAGAGGATCCCTATATAAAACCTCATTAACAACTTGCACTGGTGTGGGGATATTTGTTACAATTGATGAAAGCATATCTTTATAATTTTACTATTAACCACAGTCCATGGATCATCTTAGGGTTCAATTTGGTATAGTGCAGTTCTGTTGATTATTTTTAAAATTTTTATTCTGTTAAAATATATACAACCTAGCATATTCTCCCTCAACCAAACTCAGATATATACTTCAGTACTGTTAATTACATTTACAGTGCTATCCTACCATCACCACCATCCACCAGCAAAACACCACCATCATTCCACACAAGAATACTGCACATTTTCAGTTCCAACTTCCTATTCCCCATTTCAACCCCATTCCCTGTTACCTATATTCTAGAATTTAACATTATGGGTTTGCTTATTACAATTATTTCACATGAGTGTCCTTTTGTGTCTGGATTATTTCACTCAACATGATGATTTCAAGGTCCATCAGTGTTGCAAAATGTTTCAGAACTTCATTCCTTTTTATGGCTGAATAATATTCCATTGCATGTATATATCACATTTTGTTTATCCATTCATTGACCGATGGGCACTTGGGTTGCTGCCATCTTTTGGCAATTGTGAGTAATTCCACAATGAACATCGTTGTGTTGGGTATATCTAGTATTGGGATTGCTACTAGATGGTCATATGGTAATTCAATATTTAACTTTCTGAGGAACTGCCAAAGTGTCTTCCATAGCAGCTGCACCATTTTACATTGCCACTAGCAATGAATGAGTGTTCCCATTTCTCCAAGTCCTCCCCAATATTTATAATTTTACATTTTTTAGTAGTAGTCATTCTAATGGGTGTGAAATGGGAAGTTTAACAATGGGAAGTTAAGTCCTCCAACTTTGTTTTTTTTCTTTGTTTGTTTGTTTTCAAGATGGCTTTGGCTGTTCAGGTCCCTCTTCCCTTCCATATAAATTTGATTGGCTTTTCCATTTCTGCAAAGAAGGCTGTTGGAATTTTGATTGCATCAAATTTATAAATTGCTTTGGGTAGTGTAGCAGCTTGGCAGTTTAATATAGTTATGAATTCCAAAAATAGATATTGGATTATGCTTGTAAACTGGTCTGTTGAATTGGGCATGATTGAGTTAGGATTAGGGTGTTGACTGGGCGACGTCAGTAGGGAGTTGAGCCCCACTCCTTGGTGGGTGGGAAATCAGATATAAAAGGCATGGCAAAGGACAGAGTTGCAGCAGTTTTGATATTGGAGTTCTGGTGAGGAAGGAGAGAAGGCCCCAGGATAGAGATGAGCCATTTTCCTGAGAGTCTACAGCTGACCTTGTGGAAGAAACAAAGGAGCTAAGCCCAGAGAGAAATGGAGCCCTGGGAAGAGAGGAACCCAAGAAGCCTGAACCCTGGCAAACATCAGCAGCTGCCCTGCTCCAACATGCAGCAACGGACTTTGGTGAGGGAAGAAACTTATGCTTTATGGCCCAGTAACTGTAAGCTTCTACCCCAAATAAATATCTTTCATAAAGACCAACCCATTTCTGGTATTTTGCATCAGCACACCTTTGGCTGACTAATATAAGTAGAATTAACATCTTAATGAAATTTAGTCTTCTAATCCATGCAAGACCGAATATCCTCCCATTTATTTAGGTCTTCTATAATTTCTTTTAGCAATCCTTTGTAGTTTCCTGTGTTCCAGTCATTTACATCCTTGGTTAGATTTATTCCTAGATATTTGATTCTTTCAGTTGCTCTTGTGTATATAGTTTATTTCTTGACTTCTTGTTCCAATTGTTCATTCCTTCAGTAAGAAACACTACTGATTTTTGGGTGTTGATCTTGCACCCCACCAATTTCCTGAATTCTTTCATCAGCCAAAGGAACTTTCCTGTGGATTTCTCAGGATGTTTCATATGTAGGATAATGCCAACTGCAAATAGGGAAAATTTTACTTTTTCTTTTCCAATTTGGATGAATTTTATTTCATTTTCTTGCATAATTGCCAGGCCAAAATATTCCATACAATGTTAAATATCAGTGGTGACAG
This sequence comes from Cabassous unicinctus, assembly GCA_029593785.1. Lineage (NCBI taxonomy): Eukaryota > Metazoa > Chordata > Mammalia > Cingulata > Chlamyphoridae > Cabassous > Cabassous unicinctus. The sequence continues at coordinate 16,018 of JAQZBX010011144.1, read as the reverse complement.
TGAACATCCTTACCATGTTCCTGATCTTACTTAGAGGAAAAGCTTTCAGTCTTTCAAAATAAGTAGGATGCTAGCTGTGGGCTTTTCCTATATGCTCTTTATTTTGTTGAGGAAGTTTCCTTCTATTCCAAGGGTTTAAGTGATTTTTATCAAGAAATGATGGAGAATTTCATCAAATTCTTTTTCTGCATCAATTAAGATGATCATGGTTTTTAAATTTTTATTCTTCATTGTATTAATCTGATATTTTACATTAATTGATTTTCTCATGTTGAACCAACATTGCATATCTTGAATAAGTCCTATTCTATCAGGTTGTTTAATGAATTTGTTATCTATATTCATAAGAGATATAGGTCTGTACTTTTTTTTTTTTCCAGTGGTGTCTTTATCTGGCTTCAGTAAGAGGGTGATGTTGGTCTTGTAGAATGAATTAGGGAGTGCTTCCTCCTCTTCAATTTTTGGAAGAGTTTGAGCAGAATTGAAGTTAAGTCTTCTTGGAAGGTTTGGTAGAAATTCCCTGTGAATCCTTCTGGTCCTGGGCTTTTCTTTGTTGGGAGGTTTTTGAAGACTGATTCAATCTCTTTCTTAGTAATTTGTTTGTTGAGATCTTCTATTTTTTCCTTCAGTTAGTGTATGTAATGTGAATCTCTAAGAATTTAACCATTGCATCTAGTTTACCTGATTTATTGCTGTACAGTTGTTCATAGTATCAACATATATTTCTTTTTATTGCAGTAGGTCAGTACGTCTCCTTTTCATTTCTGCTTTTCATTTTTTGTATCCTCTCTCTTTTTGTCTGTCTTTCTAAAGGTTTCTCAATTTTATTGATCTTTTCAAAGGACCACATTTTGGTTTTGTTCATTCTTTCTATTGTTTTTTGCTCTCTATTTCATTTATCTCTGCTTTCATCTTCGTTATTTCCTTCCTTTCCCTTGATTTGGGTTTAGTTTGCTCTTCTTTTTCTAGCTAATCCAGTTTTGAGGTTAGGTCTTTGATTTGAAATCTTTCTTCTTTTTTAATGTAAACATTTAGAGCTATAAATTTGTCTCTCAGAACTGTGTTGCATCCTATAGGTTTTTCATATGTTGTATTTTCATTTTCATTCTCCTCAAGATATTTTCTAATTTTTCTTGTGATTTCCTCTTGAACTCATTGGTTGTTTAAAAGTATGTTGTTTAATTTCCACATATTTCTGATTTTTCCATTTCTCCCTCTGTTAATGATTTCTAGTTTCATTCTGCTGTGGTTGGAGAAAATACCCTAAATGATATCAATATTGTTGAATTTATCAAGACTTGTGTTTTGACCTAACATATCTTCTATTCTGGAGAATGATACATGTGCATGCGAGAAGAATGGGTGTATTGTTGTTGTTAGGTGAAGTGTTTTCTATATGTTTCTATTAGGTCTAGTTGGTTTAAAGTATCATTTAAGTCTTGTATTTCCTTATTGATCTTCTGATTAGGTGTTCTATCCATAATTAAAAGTGGGGTATTAAAGTCTCCCACTAATATAGAACTGTCTATTTTTCCTTTCAAATCTGGCAGTGTTTTTCCATAAATTTTGGGGCACTGTTTTTAGTTGCATATATATTTATGATTGTTATGTCTTCTTCTTGAATTTACCTCTTTGCCAGTATATAATGACTGTCTTTGTCCCTTGTAACTGATTTTTCTTAAAATCTATTTTACCTGATATTAATATAACTACCCCTGTTCTCTTTAGGTTACTATTTTCATGGTATTTTTTCCATAATTACTTTCAACGTACTTGTATCTTTGAATTTAAGGTGAGTCTCTCACAGATAGAAATGGTTGGCTCATGCTTTTTTATCCTTCTGCCAATCTCTGCCTTTTGACTAGAGCATTTAATCTATTTATATTTAAAGTCGCTACTGATAATACAGGTCTTTCTTCTACTATTTTGCTATTTAGCCTTTGTAAATCTCATACCATTTTGCCCTCCAATTCTTCTATTAATGTCTACCTTTAGATTTATTTTTTTATATTGTACCATATTGAGTGCCTTTCTTTTCTGTCTGGACATTTTTTTCCCAATTATTTTCATTGTGGTTACCATGAGGTTAAAAGTTAACATCCTAAATATATAATAATCATTTTTGGCTTGATTCCAACTTGACTTAAATAGCAGACATATGCTTTTCCTATGCTCTGGAAAGCTCTTGCTTTGTTTTTGTGCTTGTTACAACTTACATCTTTGTACATGGTATGTCCAAAAACATATATTTATCATTTCTTTTTTATTCATTTGCATTTTAATAAGAAATGGGGTTTCATACCAAACAATACAATATCTCTTTACTAAGATTATCATTTTGTTAATTTATTGTTTTCCTGATATCTTTTAGATCTTTCTTTCTATGTTTGTTCATCTTTTTGAGCATTTTAAGATACATATTTTTTAAAGTCTTTTTTGGTATGTCTACTTTCTTGTCTTCTTCATTGGTGTTTTCTAGATTTTTATCCTTTGGCTTAGGATGGGCCATCATTTCCTTTTTCTTTGTTTTTCTTGTACTCTTTTGTTGCACACTGTACATTTCAATATTTAAAAAAATGATAACTCTAGGATTACTCTCTGGGATGTCTGTTTCTTTTTTTTTGTAACCATCTGGTTATATGAGAGAGAGTTTCCTCGGCTTCAGCCCTCTTATCAGAAGGTCTGCACAAGGTAAATATAGTGTTCAGGATTCCCTCTATCTTCTCTGGGCCTGTGTCTTATCCTGGGCTTATGCTTGTTGGCTGTTTTGCAGTTCCCCTATTTACAGGAAATTGAATGACCCCTCATTTCTCAGGAGAGAGTCCTCCCTCTCTTAGGTATTTAAAGCAGGCCAGCCTTTCCTGCAGACTAACTCTATAGTTCTTAAACTCCTGTCATTGTCTCAAGCTAATTTCACCAGGAATACAAATTCTGGGGAAGGGCTGACACACCAGAGAGGAGTTTCCCGTCAGTCTTTCCCAACTGAAAAGAAACAGGGACCCACAAAGAGGGCAAAGACTGGCTTCAAAATACCCTGGAGAGGTTATCAGGAAGGGTGCCAGGAAATTCTTCCATTGTTCACCATTGCTGAGCTTTCTTGACCTGCTCATCAAATACAGCCTTCAAGTAACTGTTCCCCCACAAACTTGAGAAAACGTAGCATCTTTAATTCTTATCTGCCAACATGTTTGTCCAGGGCCAATTGGAACAATGGCTGCCCAGAACTAGGTCCCCATGATCCAAAGTTGCTAATCAAAGGCTATAATCAGCATCAGCTGTGTCCACACTTAATCTTGGGGAAGAGGATTTTTATGTGCCTTTATGTCACCAGCAAGCTAGCCACGAGTCTGGACCCCACAGAGGGCTTCTGCGAAAGTGGGGGATGGACACTGGCAACCAACCACACAGAGAGAGCAATTTACTTTTTTTTTCATAACCTTCTTTCCAAGCCTCTTCCTCCTGATCTTACCTGGATGTTGAACAGTGTTTCACTGGCCACCAGAGTTTCAAAATCATCATTTCAGATAGTTCCTCCTTATTTAATATTTGTTCTGGTTAGAGGACTGAATCCTGGAGCTCCTACTTTACCATCTTCTCACAATCTTTCTCTTCAGTTTTTATAAACAAAAAGGTTTAGCTCTCCTGTTGGGAAGAATTAAAAAAAACTTGGTAGACAATGGAAACACTTTATTTACCTTGAAACATATTTGCTTTCCATCCACGTTGAGCAAGATCTTTCTTGTATGTTTCTAAAAGACAACTTAAAAGCTTAGCTTTTCAACTTTAAAATTCATTCAGTCACCATGGATCACCTGAAAATTTACAGAATGTAAAATATAGTTTCCAATTTGGGATGATAGATCTTAAAAATAAACTGCAATTCTTTTACCACATAAGAGAACAGGAAAATTACAACAATTTTTAAAAATCAAATTAACAATGTTTAACAAATTGATATCTTAACAATGTTTAGATTATGACACCCTAAAAACAAAAATTGTTCTAAACTCTTCTAGTCTGAGAAAGTACCAACAACATAATAGTAGCAGCTATTCATCAATAGCAATGAGAATTGAAGAATCATTTTTCTTAAGAGAAATCAAATACCAACTGATATCTTAATTTTTTCAAAATTAATCAATGACAAAGACTTTTAAAGAACAAGTGGTTTTTTTGTCAGTACAAATTATTTTATATTCATAAAATCTACATTAAGTTGTAATGTTACTAACGGTCTAGTTTGAGATTATTTCAGGAGTGTTCTGTATATTGGTATAAAAAATGCAGTGTGTCAAAAATTCACTAAATGGTGTTCTTAATTTCTATCAAGTTACTGTCTCCCTAGCAGTCACCAAATTTGGGAGCAAATGGTCATTTTTCATTGTAGTAGCCAAATTCTCATTTTAAAATTACCTATAGAGAAATGCTATAAGGCACATTTCTGGTCTTTTTATTAACTACACCTGTCAAATATAGTGGTGTTGGTTAATAAACAATGCTATGGGGAAGCGGGTGTGGCTCAGTGGATAGAGCCCCCGTTTACCATATGGGAGGCCCGGGTTCGCGTCCAGAGGCCTCCTTGTGAGGGCACCCCGGCCTGAGCGGTGCGGTGGGCTGATGCAACAACCTCACAGCAGGAAGCGGGTGTGGCGCAATGGATAGAGCACCCGTTTACCATATGAGAGGCTCCAGGTTCGCTTCCCGCTGTGGGCTGATGCGGCAAGACCTCACAGCAAGGGGGAGATAAGCAGACACAGAGAAGACACGCAGCGAATGGACACAGCAGCACAAGCAGCAAGGCGGGGGATAAAATAAATAAATCTTAAAAAAAATAATAAAAAAAATAAAAATAAACAATGCTATGAAAAAAACATTGGAGAATACACCTAAATAATCTTTCCTCCTCTAATGCCAGAAGATTCAAGATTATTTTTCACCACAGTAAAAATAGAATCATCCTGTCTTGTTACTCATGCTTTAGAGAAACACTCAGATGGAAAGGACTTCAAATTCTTGTATGACTCAAGAGAAGAAATTTTATCCAAATCAAGTTTAATTATATACTCAAAGTTTTTAAATATGACTATTTATATGGCATTATTCAAGAACTGATAATATAAAACTTTTTTTTTTTGCAAGAGGTAGGTGCCTAACTTCATTCTTTTGCATTAGTTGGATTTATTTTTTCTTTTAATGCTTAAATACTGTAATGACAGTAAATCAAATTAACTAAAGTTAACTTGGAGAGAAGTTTCCTTAAGGTCCCAGACGGAATAAAGATTGCTAATCAGCTCACCTTAAAATAATGTGATTATCCTGGATTCTCCATGTGGGCCCAATTAAATCATATGCCTCTTGGAAAGTGAAAGAGGGAAGCAGAATAGTGAGAACCAAAAAGATATAAGTGTAAGAACTTAACTCACCATCCTCTTCTTTGAAGGTGGAGGAAGGGAGCCACAGGCCAAGAAATGCGGGCCTCCTCTAGAAGCTGGAAAATGCAAGGAAACAAATTTGTCTGTAGACTCTCCAGAATGGAATGCAGTTCCTGCCAACACCTTGATTTTATCCAGATGAGATACATTTCAGACTTGTGGCCTCTAAATTGTAAGAGGATAAAAGTGCAGTGTTTAAGCCACTAAATTTGCGGTAATATATTGCAGCATCAATAAGATAGACCAAACAGTTGAGGTAACAATGGCTAACAGTTTCTAACTAGAGTGTTTGGCAGAAACATGATAGAGGTAAAAAACATGGGAAGAGGTTATGGGAGTAAAATGGTTCTTGGCATCTTCAGTTTGAAATAAAGAAGTAAATTCTAACATACAATACCAGTAGGAAATAAGATAAAATACTTTTGAAAACTCAGACTCGGATATTAGAAGGGAACCAGATATTGACCTTCTAGATGAACAAGAAAGTGATATCTGACGTCTCAAAAGTAGTGCTTCTTTAAAGGAAAGAGAAGAGCAGGGGAACCAGGCCATCAATCTCTATCTCTAGCACACTCTCTCTTTCTCTCTTTCTCTAGCTCTCTAGCTCTCTATCTCATCTCTATATATAATCTATGATCTTCTATATTTATACTTACATCTTTACTTCTACTACTATATCTATATTCTTATACATGTAAATCATAGATATCTGTCATTTGTACCTATCATCTTTCTATCCACCCACCTATATCTATTTATATTTGCTAGATATGAGAGCATATGCCATTTCCCACAAAGAAATGTCTTGATGAGTTATTGATACATTTTCTCTATATGATGTTAACCCTAAAATGAAGCCATGATTTTTAGCCACGAAACATAATTTTTAAAAATCTATTCCTAATTCAAAATGTATATTTGTACCTGGCAAAAAGTCATAATTGAACACTACTGTGTCTTTAGAAACAGAAGTAAAACATTTGTCTAGAAATCATTTAGATTTTTTGTATGGGTATGCATATAGTAATCAACATAATTTGCAACCTTAGCTTTACACAATTTCCTAATTTCTTTGGATGTACTAGTATACCCATGAATCTAACTAGCAGCCTCCTCTCTGGGTACAGTTTGAATTGTTTAATTCAGGTATTCTTATGTACCTGAGCAATGAATCCTTTCCTGATTAGATTTTCTCAAGAGAATTTTTCTCAACAATCTGATAAAACACACACTATTTATTACAGGAAGAAAATTGTGTCAACATATGAACCTTGAAAATTAATGTAAATGCACAATTAAGATCTGCTGGGAATAATACAAATTGCAACTGAACAGGCATTTAAAGTAGTTTGACTAAATTTACATTGATAAAAGACAATTTAAAAAAATTTTTGTAAGTAAATATAATAACATCTTTTTAACATGATCTGTGATTTTCTTATATGATGAATTAAATTTCTATAAAGACAATGAAACCACAATTTGTTTTATAAGACTATTATCCCCCTAAAATATCATTCTATAGGACTGGGATTATTGCACCAGCATTTTTGCATTTTTCAATATAAGAAATGACATCTATAGATTTTAGACAGTCTTAAAATCAAACTAAAATAAAATAAAATGGCTTTCAAACATCGAGGCATACATTCTAGCTATACTAATTTACTAAAATATAGAAAGTTGAATTATATTTAAAATTAGTTTTCAAATTGTGAAAGTTTTGGAATGATCAGTCCAGTGAGCAATTTCTTTCACATTGAACCACACATTGTATGCTGAGTGAGAGATCATAATAAGGAGATCTTCAACTGTGTGACAATAACTTGGAATCAATGATGGTTGAAATGATATTTAGCTCTGCCATTTCCATTAAGGAGAAACAAAAAGCTTAAAGACTATATTTTCTCAGCATAGGAAAATGAATAGAAGAATAGGTCTGGAGACAGACCAAGCTAGGTTTGAAACAGAGCAAAGATATTTACTGGCTGTGTGCTCTTCACAATCATGCACAGTATCTATTTTACCATCTGTAAAAAGGGGCTTTTAAGATGTGAGAATTAAATGAACTGACATAGTGGCAACCATATAATAAATGCTTACCATTATTTTTACGTAAAAAGATAGCAACTTTCAAATTGTATTTGCATTCATTTACTATATATATTGAAAATATCTACGGATTACTAGTATTTATTGTTATCATTAAAAAATATATTCAGTTATGTTGATTAGTTTATTTTTAACATTTTTATACATTAAATTAATTTATTAAGATATTAAAATAATTGTACACAGGTTTTCATAAGGAGTAAAAAAATGTCCGCCTTAAGAAAATGTTCCTTAATTTAGTTCAGCTGTCTGGGAACTTACCTGATTGCTTGCACAAAAGCAAGCAGAGTATTAAACCGATGCCATTGTCTGTTATCTGACTAGGGCTCTAGGAAAGGACAGGTTCTTCCTGTCACATAGTAAGCCTGATCATTATTTAGAGTAAACAGTTTAAGCAGGGCATTGAATTAGTGGAAAGACTTTGACAGTTCACTCAAATCGCCAATTGGCAAGAGCAGCTAGGAAAGAAGAGGAACACTAGTAGAGCAAATGGGAATGATTGAGTTCAGTCTGTCAGTGCCAAATCAAATCAGTCTATGACTGATAGCAAGAAAAGTGGCAGAAAATAGAGGCATGCCAGAACCTGGGTTTTAATTGTTCTTCTAATGCTTTCTTTGAGGTGATATTTAATTTACTATAAAATGTCTGTAGACTATATGCAGATTACTATGTAATTATGAGTTACTTATTGAAAATAATGATTCATTATTTAAATCAGTTTTGGTTAAATCTGGTTGAATTTAGTTTGCGGACTAAGCCCTCTGTACTTAATAACACCGCCATCTTATGGTAATAACCTATAACTGCACCTCAAAGTCTTGACCAAGATTCTTCCTGGTTAGAAGGAGATCTAAGAGAGAAAGGAGGCGCTTACTTACATCTTTTAATCCAAACAGGATAGACAAAACCCCTGGGCAAAAATAGCATATAGACCTGAATGATTTACTTACATATCTTTTAAAATACCGTTACATTGATATGATTGCCTTCCTATTTTAGGGTTTAATTATGTAATACACTATTAAGGGTGAGTGACAGGCACAATTATCCAAACACTAAACTAAATCACTGAATCACCTTTGATCCAGATGTGTGAGATCAATTATTCCTGGTTGTTTTGAACTGTCTTATTTTAAAAACTAAATTTAATGTATTTTTTTTTTCCCAACTGGATTATGTGTACTGAAAACAAAGGCCTTTTTTTTTCTCTTCTGCGCCATGCATTACCTTGTGTAGCCGTTTGGCAGTTTGATGTAATTATGAATTCCAAAAATATATATTGGATTATGCTTGTAAACTGGTCTGCTAATTTGGACATGATTAAGTTATGATTAGGGTGTTGACTGGGCCACATCAGTAGGGTGTTGAGCCTCACCCCTTGGTGGGTGGGGAATCAAATATAAAAGGCAAGGCAAAGGACAGAGGGAGCGGTTTTTGTACAGGAGTTTTTGATGCTGGAGAGAAGGCCCCGAGATAGAGATGAGCCATTCACCTGAGAGTTCACAGCTGGCCTTGTGGAGAGAAGCAAAGCCTAGAGAGCCTCATATTTTACAGCTGACCTTGTGAAGGAAACAGAGGAGCTAAGCCCAGAGAGAAACAGAGCCCCAGGAAGAGAGGAACCCAAGAAGCCTGAACCATGACAAATGTCCGCAGCTGTCTTGCTGCAACATGTGGCAATGGACTTTGGTGAGGGAAGAAACTTATGTGTTATGGCCTGGTAACTGTGGACTTCTACCCCAAATAAATACCTTTTATAAAGACCAACCAATCTCTGGTATATTGCATTACTGCCCCTTTGGCTGACTAATACACCTTGTATATTTTAAGAATTCAAATATACCTATTGGTAGATATTTATCACTCTGTTTCCCTCACTAAATAAAGCTCCTTTTCTCCCAGTTTGGGCTTCTTGAAAGTTTTCTACATTTTATGACTCTTTTTCATCTCCCTTGCATGCCTGAATCCATTGCACTTTGACTTTACCTTCCTTGGATTACAAGAGTTAATTATAACAATGTCCTAAATACCAACCATGCAGATAAACCCCAAGGAAAAAGTAAAACTTTCATTTTGCTATTCAGTTCAGAATTTGCTGACCATGCTTCTTTTAGCTTTTATGAAATCATTGTGCAATGTTTGTTAATCCTTTCCCCTCCATCTTTCACATCATGTCTATCCATGCTTTACTCTATGTTAAGCAATACCTAAAATTATTATGAAAAGAAGGTTCATTTCATTCCCAACTAAAATTCCCTTCCTAAAGCAACCTTACAATTACCTAATATTATTGAATATAAAATAACCACAATTTGAGGGAATGCGGTGAAATTATGTACCTTGGTTATGCTTGGAGTAAAGAGACGGGAAAAATAATCTTTTCTATCATCAAATGATGCATCCCACTTTAGAAACTTGAGTATTTCTACTAATGTTTTGAAACAGATCATTAAAAATGAACAATTAGAATGTATTCCGTTTCTAGTCAGCACGCATTTGGATGGAAGTTCATATATTTTTCAGTGAAGCCAGTTGCTTTTCATCCACTGTTAGCATGCTGACAGCTCCAAAGAAATATTTCAAATTTTTAGTTCTTTTTAAACACTTGAAAGGCCATAGATGTCTCTTGATACGGTGGCCCATGTCTCTGCCAAGGAAAAAGAGGGGAATAAAAAAGACTCAGTCAAAATAATAAAGAATATCTTGGTATTCTCCACACAGACAGAACACCCTTGATGCTGGCTTTGCTGTTTTTATGAACTCAACACATCTAAGACATCATCAGTGATCCCCAAAGAAGTCACATCCTCTGTTATGAAAATCACAATCTGTAACACAAAAATAACACTTTAAGAACGTTCTTAAAACAGTGGAATAGAATTCATATTCTAAACAGCAGAGGCTTGATTTTAGAGATGATAAATCTTCCAGTGCTTTATTGAACTAGAGGTGGAATTATTAATTATTCATATCTTGGATTAAGTTTCTTTGATCAAGAGAAAATTTAAACTCAATTTCAGTATAATTAGGCAGAAAGAAGTATATTCATTGTTTGGTTGAATTGGAGGGGTATATATTTTGGCCATGTAAATGAAGTATTTTTGTTGTTGTTGTTTAATTCAAGGCTCTGACTTACTAATATGAAATGCTCTTTAAAAATAAGAGTTTGAGGACAAACTACCAAACTACAAGAAATGAAGAGATTAGATATGAGCAAATCTATGAATTTTCCAGTCCTAGAGGAAGCATCTCAACATGCTTGTATTGAGAACAATAAAGATTTGTCTGTTCTCCACAAAAGAAATCTATAATCACCAGGGAAAAATGTGAAACCCTTTTGAAACTTACTTCTTAGAAAAACTTAACAATAAAAGGTATATCCTTAATCTTTTCCTAACTGACACAAATAGCATGAAAAATGTAGCCAATCCTAACCTTAGCCCAATTTAATTGAAGACAAAGAAAAAGATTAAACTGAATTCAAAATATATTAGAGAATCCTGAAATTCTTGAATTTAAATCTGGTGCACTAGATTTCAGGAGAACCTCTTGCATTTTCAATATTTTTAGTGTCATCAAAATATACAAGAATAGATGATTCATTCAAAAGATGATACATACATTACCATATCAATGACCTCTCAGAAATGTCAACAAAAATGAAGGCTAAGCAAGAGTAGCCTTCACCTTGAAATTAAAACTGGGCCGAATTAAAATTTATTGTTATATACACTATTTAGATTTATTTCTACATAATAAAGTTGTCAAACAAATAGAAATTAATATATAAGATTTTATATCATGTGGAATAAATATAATTTATAATATGTATATATAATTACATGAAATGTTCTGGGTAGGAGAACTTAGCTTTCATTAGATGTTAAAGCAATCATTTCCCCAGCTAAAGTTAAATCCTGCTATTCCAAACATTGCTACTCTTCAAATTTCTGGCCTAATATTTCTTATATTCTCATTCATTCCATTAAGTATCCTAGCTTCCTTGACAAAAATCTCACTCAAGGCATTGTTTCCCCCAAGAAGCCTTCTGAGGACCCGCAAATCTGGGTTATATGTTTTCTTGTATGTTGCCATTGTATCCCTGTATTTATAGTGTCCAAACAAATCTTATAACACATTGTAATTGCCTTTTTATTTGACTGTGTCATATACCACATTATAAGGTCTATGAAGTGAGGGACCAGGGACCGTCTCTCTAATGTTCACATTGAGGAAAAAGCACCTAACACAGTGTGTGTCATGTACTAGATGGCAAAAAATATTTGTGGATGGTTGAATTTGGATTGAAGTCTGTAAGCACTTTCTACTATAATGCAATTTTTACTATTTTGTACTTTATCACTTTTCAGAGAATTTAAACCTCCTATGACAGTATAGCTTGACTGTTGCAGGAAATTCTTGTACAGAAATATAAGGCTATTGATCAATAAATAACTAATATTCATTTCAGGAAATTCCCATACTAAACTTCTCTGGGAAAATCACTTACTTAATTGACAACAGTTTGCCCAATAAGTCTAGCTTCAGGACTCTGGCTTCACTATTTTTTTGCATCAGCACCCCTTTGGCTAACTAATACAACTAGTCTAGAGAGGTTACTGCTAATTGGAAAACAGCTAGAGGGTGGTAGATGAGGATTGTGGTTAATAATACAAATACAAGAATGTTCCTCTATTACAAGGCATTAAGAATATGGTGATACAGGGGGAAAATACAACTAATGTAACATATAGAGTATAGTTATTAGTAATATTGTAATATTTTTGTAGCAAATGCAAAGAAATTAGTATAACAAAGTTAAAGGTAAAAAAATATGGATTTAGTTTTATGAGATGTGAATATGATTAAGCATTTTTTTTTCTTCATTTTCTTCATTAACAAGGAGACCTTGGTCATATCATTTACTAAATCTATGCTCATTTATTCATCTTTCAGAACACTGGAGAAACAATTGAGTTTTTTTTGTTTTTGCTTTGTTTTTGTTTTTGTTTTTTAGGATTAAATAAAATAAATTTGCCTGGACAGGATATTTTAAGTAATGCTTCCATAATTTTTAAGCTACCTTTTGACTTCTATTTTATTCTTTGAAGTTGAAATAATTTTTTAAAATATTAAGTTGGCTAATAATTTCCAATTCCATTAAGGAATATTTTGTAGTTCATGGTAGAAAGACACTCAGGTAAAAGTTTTGAATGTGTGTTGTGTGTAATTCCCCTGCAACTCCATAATTAAACATGGAAATTAGCAGACCTAAGGCTTCTAATATCTTTAATGTATAATTGTTCATATTTAGACACTGAACTGCAATATTCTTTTTGCTATTAAATGATATTAAGTACTAGAATCTTTAATACAGGTTGGGTGTTTTAAAAAGTTCGAATATAAACAATAATAAAAACTAAACAGGAAATTGTTCTATAATATTCAAACATATATTCATTAGTATGTGCTACAATTCCTATAATTTTTGTGACTGTAGTAAAACAAAGCATCAAGTCCAAAGTTAACAAGTGGTTGGGGGCAGGCAGAGGCATAAATGGTGGAGTGATGTTACCATAGGGTCTTAGAAGATAAATAGGCTCAAAAATGTTAGAAATAAGGCAACAAGGATGAAAAGCCCATAAAAGACTGAAACACACAAGACCTGTAATCCAGGTACCACTGAAAACAGAATCCCCTACATGCTGTCTGTATGAGAGTCGGTCAGAAGCCTTCTATAGGAAGGCTCCTATATATAATATAGGCTCCTGTATAATATATAGGAAGGCCCTAAACATTGAACATTCCAGGAGCAAGGTTTTCCTTAGGCTTCCAGGCTTAGACCAAAACTGTCCTTAAAATACATTAATTCTCACCTCCCAGTTAAAGACACATCAGAAATATTGGTAAGTGTGCTGAAGTAAGGGAACAGACACTAAACATATTCTTAACAAAATATTGCAAAAATGCATTTGTTTGATCTCATTCCAAATTGACATTTGCTCATTTTCAAAGCCTGAAAGTAACAGAAAACCTCCAATTATTATACTTTAATAAAGAAATTTTTCAAAAAGGGAAAAACAGTAAAATTGGGTAACTAAATTTATGAGATGACGTAAAAAATAATCAATTAAATTTTATGAAGTAGCTTTTACAAGACTCATGATAAGAATTCTTCATGGCAATTTTCTATTTAAACAAATACCTCTTCCAGACAGGCAGAAAAGGGGAGGAGAATAGTGGCTAGACATTATTTTTCTATTGTAAGAAATAGTTTCATTATTCACTCAGCCATTTAAATGGATTTAGAGATATTTGTAAATATGTAGAGTTCCACTACAAAATTTAATTTTCTTAACATTACAAATATCATCAGTATTAGAGAATCATGTAATTAAGCAAGTATGATATTTAGTTAAAATGTTTTTATTTTATAGATAAATAATATTCTTATATTTTAAACCTTTAGACTTTAACTTAGAAAAATGCAAATGCAAGGAAGCCTTCTGTTAAGATTTTATAATTCTTACTTCATAGAAGGAATACAACACCAAATAATAACAGAGGTAGCAAAGGCCAGTGGAGGCATCATGGGAGAGGGGCAAAGAGAATGGAAGAAGAATTTTAGTATTAGATATTTCGTAAAGCTCAAAATGTATTTTTTGACATCTTATAAACTCTTGAGTTTAGATTACTTTGGATATAAAGAAAAGTTGAAAGACTATTACAGAGATTTCCCATATAGCCCATCCCCAGTTTCCCTTATTGCAAACATCTGAAATTGCTATGATACAATAATTAATAAAGCAATATTGATAATATTGATACATTATTATTAACTAATATTGATCCTTTATTAGAATTTCCTTAGTTTTTACCTAATGGAACTTTCTGTCCCAAGATACCATCTAGAGACCATATTTCATTTAGTCACCATGACTCCTTCGAAAATATATATTTGGGACTGTTGAATTATTGAAGCCAAACAGCCATGTTATGAAGGTGGAAAATGGTTTATCCACATGCTATTAAATCAGGACACCAATAATGCATGACCCATACTTTCAAGATTACATTGGAAAACCTACATACTGAACAATACTGAGACTCAAAGTACAAAGGAATCTACTTTCAAATATCCAAAGACAATATACTTCTAAATTGGATAAAGTAGTTGCTACATATGGAATAATATTTTTCAATTTTATCAGAGAAAAATAATATTCTATATTATATGTTAGTCTGTGAGAACCACTAAGATTTTTTCTCTCATTTATAAGAGACATGTTTTGATAAATTTTGAAACATTGTGGAGATACTTGCTTGAAGAAAATAAAATATATGAGTTGGCCTCAAATTTTTCTCATCAGTGGAAATATAATAAAAACTAAAAAATGCACATCTTATACTTAAGTTAAAACACATGTTAATTCAAAACATTATTAGGAACCTTTTAGAATCTAACAATAACTTTTATTGAATACTTAACTTTGTACCAGGCTGTTCTATATGGTCCACAGGGTTTAATTCATTTTATACTTTCAAAAACCCTATGCAGTAAGTACTATTATTATCCTCATTTTACAGAAGGGAAAACTGATAAATAGAGAGGACAAGTAAATATTGCATAGGAGGATTTTGTTCTAGGGACCATGATCATAATCATACATTGTATAGCCTCACATGTCAGAAAAACCACAGAACAATATTTCTGACGCTTGTAGTTTAAAGTTTGAGTCCATTTAATGTTTGATAAGAGAGCAATACATACTACATCATGACAGATAAATATTTATTATGTGTGTGCACACATAAATGCATGCTCCATTTTATACTACAGAGGATCTGAGAACAGTATATTTTCTGACACATTATACTGACTAAAAGAGTTCCTGTGTGTTTAAAGACTATTACTTTTTTGAAAGTAAACTTTTCCATTTCAGTAAAGTCATTCATAACTGAGAATTACAAGACATTTTATCATCTCAAGTTTCCTTGTACAAAACTCCTGTGAGCTACAGTTTATCATTTCTTTGTTTTCAGGTAAGATAATCATATATTTGAGCATGGGTTATGACATGAATCCACATGTTTCCCCAAAATAACAACAAGTAAAACAAAGCATTCTGAGTTTTCACAAAGTCATTTGAAGTACATGTGATATTCAATTTAGAAAACTGATTGCTCTAGAAATTATAATTTTCTTCCATGGTGTCACTAATGACCACGTGATAGCTTGTACCTTCTAAATGGCATTTTGTAAATATCTAGCCAACACTTGCAAACTTCTTGTTGTTAGTCACCATATTAATTGGTAGGGATACAAGACTGAGTGTGTGTCTGTGTGAGTGTGTATGTGTGTGTACTTTACTAAAAATGTAAAGTACATTTAATTAAGTACATGCTTAATTTCTTGATAAATATATATTTTCTGTTTGGACAAGCATGTTTATAAAAGAAATTTAAAAAACCTCACT
>JAQZBX010011143.1:0-43207 GCA_029593785.1 Cabassous unicinctus | reverse complement strand
GGTGAGTGTCTGCCCTGCCTGACGACCAGCGTGGATGGAGGGGCGGCTGCCAGTCCAGGTGAGGGGCTGTGAGACCACCCCCCTCCCACCTAACATTTCTGATCTTCAAGAACCAGCAAGTCTCAGCGGGGTGGAGATCGGGCCCTGGAAAGTCCCCTTGGCACAGGAAGCCGAGCTCAGCCTTGAACTCTCCGGTTTCCCTTCTTAGGAGATGCAGGCAGCCTCGTTGAGCTCCTCGCGTTTCATAGCCCGCGCCTGAGGTCCATCAGCCTGTGAGGATGAACAGCTGCCGAAGGTGAGGGGCAGGGAGACGGATTTGTGCAGCTTGGTTTTCTGCTCATTTATCCTGCATGCCAAATACAGTCCGAATGTGCAATCGCATGAAGGAGTTGAATGCCCTTTGCTGCTTTGGTCAGAGATGAGGAAGGGGTGATCTGGAAACTTTCTGCCCGTGAGATAAACTGGGATCCAACATTAGAATGCCTTTTAATCCTCCACTTCCAGTTTTCTCTGATTTAAACACGATATAAGGCATCTGCTTCCTTTTGTTCTAAAAAATTACCCACCTGACCATGGGTATGTATTATCAAACTCCTATAGGATGCTTGGACCCTTTAGGCAACGGCCCGTGATAGACTGGGTCAAAACAAGCTGCAGATAAAAAATGCAGGGCAGGCAGGTGATAGCAGGATGTGTTTTCCAAAGAACTAAAAGGCCTTCCTCACCTCTAAACCGCTCCCCAATGACTTGCCTGGGCACCGCTCCCTACTTTTCTAATTCGGCTGAAGTTTCAGTCATTAACATGACTAGTCATTTAGCCAACCCAATACGGGCTGTAAGTGCCAGAGGCCTCTGGTAAAATATGTACGGCATCCCAGACTCAGCTGTTGAGCGACCTCTTCCTGGAAAACCTCTACTGCACGAGTCCGATCAGATACAGACCAGAGTAAGCCCGGGTTTGAATTGCCACTTCCTGCTTTTATGAGTACCCCCACACTGGCTGTGCCCAATTTCCCAACCCAGATAGGCAGCGGGCATTTCCCAGGCACCAGTCATTTGAACACACAATGAATCATCAACAACACGTTGGATGCCTTGATGTTGAGACAAGGCTCCTTTCCCCGATCCATCTTCCTTTTGAAGCCCAAGAAGCCAACTGTAATTTATTCCCTTCTTTCCACTCATAAAAATGTTTCCTTAACTCCCGAGAAAGAATAAAACAAAGAGTGTAGCACAGGCAAACCTGCAGTATTTCTCAAAGACTCGGTGACTGTACACGCCAAGCAGTGCGTAGCCTCTTGCTGTCTTATGCTCCAGCTGGGAGTGGCAGGGGTGAAGAGAAGGGCACACCCCACACACCCTGCCAGCTGGTGGAAAATCGCCAGCTGCTCTGTCATGCCTTTAAGTCGAGCCTGACTTCTACCTGTTATCTCCCATCATAGTTCTTTAGACCTTTCCATTAACCACGGGTGATGTTAACTGAAAGGTACCTGGGAAACACTGAATAACATCCTGAAGGAACAAGAGAGGGGAGAAGAGTTTGGGAGGTGGGCACAGTAGCCCCAAAAGAAAGGAGGCAGTGGGGGAAAAATTGAGTGAGCAGGCAATGGCAGTAGAATGAGACTCTGAAGGGTAAGCCACCTATGTCACGGCTTTTTGGGGGTGACCTCGTGGTTAAATCTTCCTACTGAACAGAGCTAGCAAATTGCAGATGCTGGGTCAGAAGATATCACAGATTTGATCTAGAATGATCTCAAGGAGAGTTTTTTTAAAGGACTTCTATGAAAAGCAAATCCTAGGATATGCCTTAAGTGAAATCAAGAAATAAGAAACCCTCCTTTCTAAACCACATGGTGCTTCCCAAAGCCCTGGTACAATCGTAAACTTTCATAACTGCAGGCAGCATTCCAAAGTAATCAGAGTGCACAACTGTATATAAGATGTGTGAGACATACAAAATATGGTTAAAGAAAACATGCTTGCTAAATTAACTATGGCTTGCCAAATTAATTCCCATAAGCAAAGAGAAAGACATTCAATTTTCTGATCAATTCTGCTTATTGATTTTTCAAGGTCACATTCCAAACCAAAGCTCTGAGAATGGTGAAAGCTTGAAGATTGCAATTGGACTTTATGAAGAACCTGGATATTGAATAGCCTTATGAAGAACCTAAAATATTGTTTTCTTTCTATTTCAGTAATAACTACCATTCTCTTTATCAGTGAGTATATCTAAGGGCCCTACCTTTAGAATCATGGCCTGGGGTCACCCTAGGAGACAGACATGTCTGGGAATGTCTGGGGTCTGGGGAGTACGCCCACCTAGTTGGGGTTTTTTTCTGTGGCTTAAGAGCATTCTAAGAATTTGCCTCCCACCCACACCAAACAAATTAAATATTCATCTGTGGCAAGTAGCAAAACATATGGTTGGGTTTTATGTGATATGTGTATTCTTTTGGTGCCCCAATAATAAGTTTACTTTGGAATCAAGATTCACTCCTGACCTGGTCTTGTCATTAAACAAGATGTCCAATTTAAACAATTCTTTTTAGAGGGGGAAAAAAGGCACAGCTGTTGATGTGACATGAATTTAGAAATAATTTTTCCACGGTGTGCAATTTAAAAGATGCAATTTGAAGGGATCATTTAGTTTATCAACAGTAGATATATTCAAGACAAGTGTGCTTTTTGAGAGCGGAAAGGTAAGATCCATTCTTCTAGAAAGACGATGCTTCTGAGCAGGGATCATCATGTAATAAATTCCAGATTGCTTCACCCAATACTGAGTTTGCACTGGCAGTCATCATCTCTTAATGCTTTCTGGGAATATGACCACAGCCCAGCCTTGGACCAACTGTTTGGGGGGTGGGAGGAAGTCTTATGGCAAATGCTGATTCTTGGGCCCCTTCCCAGACCTATTATAGCAGAATCTCTTGGGGGAGGGGTCAGGAATCTTCTTTTTATCAAGACCCCTTAGTAATTCTTTTTTTTTTTTTTTTTTTTAAAGATTTATTTATTTATTTATTTATCCCCCCCTTGCTGCTTGTGTTTGCTGTGTCCATTCGCTGTGTGTTTTTCCTGTGTCTGCTTATCTCCCCCTTGCTGTGAGGTCTTGCTGCATCAGCCCACCGCGCCGCACGGGCCGGCCTGCCCTCACAAGGAGGCCCCGGGAAGCGAACCCGGGGCCTCCCATATGGTAAACGGGAGCTCTATTGATTGAGCCACACCCGCTTCCCCCTTAGTAATTCTTATGCATACTGAATTTGGTAACCACTGCCAGGAAGAATGCAAAGAAATTAATTCATATAAAAATCAGACCCTAGGCCTTGACTTCATTATCCTGTTTATCTCTGCAAATGTAGCTCTTGTCTCTAGCACCACCTGCTAACCACCAATGACAAGAAAAGAAAATGCAGAGGAAGGAATTACTTGTGAAGGACAGAAATGTGGGAGATAAAATATCTAAGTGATAGTGCTGGAATGCTGAGCATATAGTGACTTTTAATGACTCAAAGACACCCGAGATATTATTACTTAAAGATAGCCGTTGTGATTCAGGGAACCAATATGATTTAAATACATACACATTTTAAAGTGCCTGCTGACTTAGCTTAACTATACTAGAGATGTGAGAACAGAAAAGCAAAGCAAAACAAAACAAAATAAAAAATAACAGTGGGATGCTGCCTAAAAACATATTGTTTATTAATATATGGATTGACAGTAATTACCAAGAAATAGACATATATTGTGGCCACAATGCAAAACTTTTTTACCAACAAGGTGCATAATCAAAAATTGTGTGGAGATCATTGCTCTCTCGATGTCATTCCTTCAGGATCTCGGCATTGAAATCAATTTTAAAAATAAAAAAAACATTATGGTGCTAATATATGATCATATATGACCCCTCTCTGAAGATATCTGTATTTTAGTAGAGGACAATGCTTAACCTGAAGGAATCCATCTCTTGTGGTGAGTGTCAGGCTCTCTGGTTGGCAGGCAGGTGACATGTTGGGGTGGAAGCCTTTTCCAAGGGAACCATAATTGAAAGAAACTTCTATGGTTCTTCTCCCACCCTTTGCTGGGATCAGAAACTCAAGGCATTCTTGGCTCTTCAGTGAACCCACTAATCCCCTTTCACTTTCCACTGGGAAATATAATCAAAATATAATCAAATAGGTTGCTGGTGGGTTCTGCAGGGAGTTTGAGTGTGAGTGTTTTGTACTGTTTGTGCTTTTTGTATTCATATTTTTATTGCATAGGAATCACCCCTGGGGTTCTCATCAAAAGTGATGCCTTCCTTTCATTATTTTTTTTAAATGTATTTGTATTTTGCTTGGGAAGCAAAGCTGTTCTTTAACTTGTCTCTGCATTTCTCTCCCTTTGTGTCTACACTATAGCCAGCACATGTCCAATTCTCACTTGTAAAAATGCCAAACACATTTTTGAAAGGGTTTGGCCTTAGGGTGTCCGATCGGCTCAGTTTGCCTGGGATTGCCCTGGTTTTTGCACTGAAAATCCTGCATCTTGGAAAATACCTCTGTATATCTTGGTAAATCAAGACAACTGGTCACCTAGAGCTACATGTCCAGTGTGATGCTATCGGGCAAGCCACACGTGGCTATTTATATTCAAATAAATTAAAATAGAATAAACTTTAAAATTCAGTTCCTCAGTTACAGTAGCCACGTTTCAAGAGCTTAATAACCACATTTGGCTAGTGACTACCTTAGACAACAGAGATATAAAAAATTGCCATCTCCGCAGAAGGTTCTATTGGATAGGGCTGAGCTAGAGGGTATCTCCTGTAAAATGCACCTAGAGCTAATATCCTTTACAACAGTGCCCTGGTCAAGTGACACCCTGCATTGGGCCTGCCATCTCAGTGAACACACACTTATGCTGGGTCAGCAGAGCCGCAGTGAAAGCTTTTTGCTTTTCAAAGTTCACATTTCCTGTTGCATTAGGGACTGCAGTTTCAGCATTCCTGGATCCCAGGAATTTACAAACAGTTATGAGCATTTAGTGGAAATGGAGGCATGGCTTAAGAAACATTTAGCATGATAGCCAGAAAAGACAATTGCTCCTTTTAAATTGTGTCCAAATATTCTCCTTTGTAGATTTTCCCTTGACAGGATCTAACTGAGTTAGAACTGAAAGAGGGCTTGCATGCCGAAACTACCTTTGGAATGGGTTACCTTTTTTTTTTTTTTTTTTTTTTAACAAATCAATTTTATTGATACATATTAATAAAGCATAAATCCATCCAAAGTGTACAATCAATGGTATTCGGTATAATCACATAGTTGTGCATTCATCACTTCAATCATTTTTAGAGCATTTTCATTATTCCAATAATAATAATAATAATAATAAAAAACCTCATCACCTCTCAATCTTTCTATGCTTCCCCTGCCTTATGTAGCTGTTATTCTGTTTCGGTCTCTTTAGTTTATTTGTATTTATATTTTGTAAAACCAGTCTTACACATGCAATATCATCCATATTCGTATTTTCCATGAGATTTTACCATGTTATACAGTCCCATGTTACATTTTTTAGCTTTCCTTCTAGTAGCATACATGACCTTAGACTTACCCTTTCAACCACTGTCATACCCATATAATAGCTCTGCTAGTTACAAGCACTATGATGTGCTTTCACCAGATCGGGTTACTTTTAAGTTTGTCATATCTCTGCCATGAGCAACAGGACTTCCCCACTTACAAAGAAGCCAAGAGATGCGGAGAGGACTTAGGCAACATTCCTCTCCCCGCAGGGTAAAGGCGAGCTAGAAGTTAACTCTCTTGATCTATTAGAAGATTCATTGCTAAAAGGTCAAATTGTGAGTTTAAGGATTTATTCATTTCACGCAATGTTAGTGAGCATCTACTCTGGCTCCTGCTCTTCAGTGGCTTACAGTCTAGTATAGCCTAACTCTAGTCTAATATGTTCAGGGGTTTTAAAAGTATAATGTAACAAATGATTTATGAAGACAGTGGTGAGGAGGAGGAGGATAATTAACATTTATTGGGAGCTTCCTAAGTGGCAAAGTCTATTCTAAGTGTTTTACATGAAGCAGTATAAGACAGTACTTTGGAAATAGAGATGCTGGAAGGAGCCACTAGTGATGAAACAATATACTATTTTTCTCAAGATTTCCAGGAAATTTAAGCATCTAAACAAATCAAGCCCTCTAGTAGGTTATTTGGAGAGAGACCATAGTAGAGAGGTTTAGATGATGAATTTTTTTTCTAAATAAAATTTTTAATTTGGAATAATTTTAGATTTACAGAACAGTTGCAAGGTTAGTACAGAAAGTTCCATATAATGATGGATTTTTGAGTCCAACCGTAATGGCTTCAAGTCCCAGTTCTTCCAGGTATTAACTAAGTGTCCTTGGACTAGTCATTTAACCACTCATGTCCTCAGTCTTGGGTTCCTCAGTCTTGGTTTCCTTACTTGTAAAATGTCACAATAATTCCTGTTTCAGAGGACTGTAGAAAGAAAAAAATGAGAGGATGTGTGTAAAGTGCGTGGTCCAGGCCTGGACCATTAAAATGCTTAATAAACATTAGCACTTATTATTATTTATATGGAAAATGCATTTATCTTAAGTTAATGAGAATCGTATGTTACAATAATTTTAAATGGCCAATTATAGTTTTAGCTCTTCAAAGTATATGCATTATGTTTCCATCCTCAGTCCTGCTCCTTTTTCTCAGGTGGTTGAAGGAACTCAGTTCTAAACTTCTCCCAGGCCCTGTCTACCCCAGGTCAAATGGAGCCACTGTCTTTTGGTCTCATATCGTCAACAAATCTCTTCCCATCTAGAGGAAGGGAAGGAAGACAGAGTGGATAAACCCACTTAGAAGCTGAAATGTTCTGTTCTATTCTGCTCAGGGGGTGCTCAGCTGCCCTCTCAGGAGCTCTGGGATGGAGGACAGAGATTCCCACTTCTTTGGGATTGGGTGGGTGAGCCACAACCCAGATTCCCACTGTCTCCCGGCTGAGCTGGGGATGGGGGTGGAGGGGCAGGAAAGTGGGCACAAAGCAACTTCTGCAGCATCACCTTTACTTGCCTTTCTGTGACCCTGAGGTACTGAGAGAGGTTTCCCTCCTTCTCAAAACAGAGAAGACCCAGGGCTACCCAGGCCTCTGTGGTTCCCATTTGGGTCATGCACATGTTCTCTCCATCATCAACTACTTGTTCACATCTACTACCTGATGTCTTCAGAAGAAAACATTTCTACCCAGACAATATTTTTGCTACACATTCAAAATTAGTTTTCTGAGACTTGAAAATTTGGTAAACATCAGACCACTCTTGAGTTTCTTCCTGTATTTTTTGCTGCTTCCAGAATTCACTTCTAATTATCATCTAACCTTGCCCTTGATTAAAACAAAGACACCCACTCAACACTGGGTGCCTGCTTTACTCCCTACTTCCCTTCCCCATGAACCTGTCCCCCTGCTGTACACACACACACACACTCATACACACTCACAATCTCTCTCAAAGAGAAACTTTGGACTTGAGGTCAATTTCAGTTGTTCTTTTCAATTCCCAAGAAACTTAGCAAGGGCCGGTGGGGAATTCTGGGCTCCTTACTCCTTATTGGAAAGCCCCACATAGAGAATAGAGACTTTCAGTTTAAAAGCTAATCTTGGCCTTGAGACAACTCCGAAATATGCTTGGAAATTGTTGCCACCAAATGCTCTCTGGAAGAAATTCAGGCTGCGTGCAGTGGAGAGCCTCGGGATAGATTTAGTACCTCAACCATGCTGTACACTGAAGACCTACTGCACAAGTTTTTCCTATAAACACACTTCCCAGTGGTGGCACTCGAGGTGGGCCAGATGGCTGTTCTGGCCAGTGGTGGCTGTGAGGACAGAGGCTTTCCAAGCACTCGCTATCATGAAAGCTAATGCTAAGTTCTTTACTCCCTCCCAGCGTCCATCCACAGCCCTTCACACGTGCTGTCTCATTTAATCCACATAGCAATGCTATGAGTTGGGTATTATTATTGTCTCCATTTTACAGTAGGGATGGAGGCTGGGAGACAGAGAGAGCTTTACTAACTTGCCCAAGGTCACACAGGTGGCAGGCGGTGGAGCCAGAATTTGAACGAGGGGTCTCTGACTTCAGAGCCCTCACTCTTGGCTGCTGCATGAAGATGTTTTGCGTTACCTTGCTTTGGAGTACATACCCCTTTAGAAGCGAACATTTAACTGCAAGTCAACCACCTCACCAAAAAGAGCAGAAAGCAATTTGGAAGCCCTCCTAAATTGCCTAATAGCTTGCAAACATATATTCCATTGTCCACGTATTCTTAGCTTCCCAACAATGACGTCGCTCATGGTAGGACACCAGAAACCTGAACAACTGCAGTTCCAAAGCTGAGACCTGGGTTTTCCTACTTGGCCACTTAGCCCAGTGGCCTCTAGACCCAGCAGCTCCTCTCTTAGCTCTTGAGCCAGTGCTCACTCTGAAAGTTCCTGTCATATTGATGGAAATAGGGATGCTCCCACTAACTCCACTAAAAAGCCAAAAACTATGTAAAAAAAACTGTCTGAAGTTACCACAAAGGAAGAGAGGGTGTCCTTAGGCAATGGTCCCCTGAAATAGTGTTGCTGGCTGCAGTGGAGTAATGATTACTTCTCAGAGCCGAGAAGAGTCAGTTCCCCAGGACTAGAGGTAATTTCATTGGCAAGGAGCCGGTGGTTTGAGGACAGCCTTGGAGATAAGGGGTCGTGCTTCATCCACTCCCTAAGTAAGCCTGTTCCAAATCATTGTAACATGACTCCCTCTGAATGCTGGTGGGTGCACAGAAAAAGAGGAAAAGACAGTGTATGGAAAAAAGTTTTGGACCTCTTTTATGACAAAGATATGGGGCCTGGAAGAGAGGATCAATAGGAAAAAGTTGTTTTAAGCAGCTGATAACCAGCTGCCCTGCAGTCTCCAGTTCACACTCTGTAAAACAGTCTTATCCTGAGCGGGCTAAGTTTCAGAGAAATCTGCTTGGGTGAAGGTTAGAGATAGACTGGTTTTATTTTATATTGGTGTGTGATTTATTTTAAGCACCAACAAAATAAACTGGAATCGCTTTCAGTAGCCCACAACACCGTGGGCCTTCTAGAAGAAATTAGACGAAAGCATTTAGTGATCATGGATGCCCCTCAACTAACCAGATAATGTGATGTGATCCCAAATGAATAATTAATATGCAATAGTTCAGACTTGCTTGACAGGCAAAATATGCCAAGGAAACCAATAGGTTTGACCTTCAAATTTAGCCGTTTTGAAAATATGTGCTTCTATGAGGTTTTGGTGGGCTTTCATAGAGTTTGAGGGTGGCAGTTCTCTTCTGAGGGCCAAAGAGTAAAAGATGAATCAAAACAACTCCTTAGGACCGAATGGGTGTGAACCATTCTGCAATGAACAGTCTGGCAGCTTTTTTTTCTTTTTCTTTTTTTAAGATAAGGGGATTTTTAAAATCACAGCAACGTTTTCCTTGCTTTTATGAAACACTGTTCTATGTTTCCGGGCAGAAAAGCAAAAACTTTCAAAAGGTCACGCGATGTCAATTCAGCAAAAGAGAAATAAAACGCAAACGAAATAACAAGCAAAAAGGAGGCATCTGATAATAATCTTTGGCAACACGTTTTTGAGCAGTGCATGCAATTGTGCATACGTACATATTTCGTTCTAAAAGGACCTCACCTTGAAACTTGATAACTGTAATTCCTTAATAAAGATCATTTGTTTGTCAAGGGCTAGATTAGTCTCTGAGCTGGGTTATACAGGAAATAAAATCCTGCTCCATTATAAGAGGTATTATCAACATCTACTCTTAGTAAAAGGTTGACCAGATGTAGAGAAAGGCAGATCCAGCCTTATTCTCTTTCCAGGGCAGAAGGATCAGTTCATGCAAACACAGGTCGGGATCCTAAAGTGCTGCCAAAAGGCTCTGGAAGAGAATCAATTCCCTTCTTCCTCCCTGCAGGATCATGCTCTGACCCACACTGGGGACATAAATTCGTCAGGTACCTGTAAACCAATGGCTCACAACTGGGGGCAATTTTGTCTCCCCACAGGGGATATATGGCAATGTCTGGAGACATTTTTGGTTTTCACAACTCCAAGGTACTAACAGCATCTAGTGGGTAGAGGCCAGGGATATTGCTAAACATCCTGTAATCACAGGACAGCCACCATAACAAAGAAGTATCTGATCCCAAATAGCAATAGTGCCACAGCCAAGAAATCCTGTTAAGAGAAGGTGCCAATGAGGCAGTGCTGCACCTTTAGATGTCTGGTCTACCTACAATCTAAAAAATGTTGGTGGGCAGTGGTTCAGAATTGAGTCAATGGATAGGGTGGGGAGTGGCAAGCTCTGGCTAAGGAGTTCAGATGGACAGGGAAAATGGTTTGGCCTCTGGTCTGAGGATAAGGCATGCAGGTTACTTCTACAGGATTTATCTGTTTTAGAAGATTCTGGACCAGAGGTCAGCCAATTACAGTTTGTGTGCAAATCTGCCCCTTGGCCTGTTTCTGTATCAGAACGCAGCTATATCCGCTTCTTTCTCTCTTATTCATGGTGCTATCATGCTACAACGACAGAGTTGAGTAGCTGCGACTGAGACTGTGTGTCCTGCAAAGCCTGAAATATTAATGACTTGGCCTCTTTCAAAAGAAGTAAATATTAATGAGATTTCTTATACGTACTGGCACATGAAACCATGGGGACTGGTAAGTCCAAATTACATAGAGCCGGCCATGATTGGGAATTCTGATGAAGGTTTTGATGAATTCCTCAGGAGAAGCTGGTTGACTAAAATAGAGAGAGAAATTCTACTGAAATCATCAGTTCTCCCTGTAAGAACGTCAACTGATTGGATGAGACTTCCCTCACTGCTGAAGGCAATCTCCTTTGTTAATTGTAGACAATCAGTCATAGAGGAAATCAACTGACTAATGATTTAAACCCATGAAATACTCTTACAGTAACAATGCTTACTTGAACAAGCATCTGAACATCATGACCTAGCCAAGTTGACACATGAACTTAACCATCACAGTCCACCCCTTTCCAACTTGACACCCATACACAATTCCTTAAACCATACTAAATCTGTAAATAAAAACAATAACAGTCATACTCTGCCTAAAATAATTCAACTGTCCTATGAATAAATGGAAATGCACTAACCCTTTCCCCAGAAGAGGATGCAAGTCTTTGGGAAATATTCACTCTTCAAGTTGATATTCTGTAACTCAAATACTATGATACAAAGTTAACACAACTTATGTTATATGATAAGGGGATAAGATATGGAAGAAAACAAAGATATTTACTTTATGTATATATACAAACATATTCATAACAAAACAAAGAAGAAATACTCATAGCCATTGCAGTCCTTATTTCTTAACTAGTCACAAGGATATAACTCATATTTCTAACTACCTTCTTTCATTCCCATTCCATATTCCTTTTACCCTCAGCAAGCACCTCAGCTGGTCCTGGTTCTTTGCCTGGTGGGAGTGACCCAAGCCTTCATTCTTGAAGTGTCTGGGCCATTAGTAGTCCTGTCTGGATTGGGTTGTTACAGTTTTCCATTGACTTTAATCACAGGGCATGGCAGTACTAAAAGACTCCCTAAGGGGTCTCTGGTGCAGGCATATCTCCTTTTTTTTTTTCATTTTGCTTTATTGCACTTCACAGATAGTGCATTTCTTACTAATTGAAGGTTACGGCAACCTTACGTGGAGAAAGTCTATCGGCACCATTTTTCCAACAGCACATGCTCACTTCGTGTCTCTGTGTCACATTTTGGTAATTCTTGCAATATTTCAAACTTTTCCATTGTTATTTGTATGTAGCAGTTTGATATTATTTATGAATTCCAAAAAGAAGAATTATGTTTGTAAACTGGTCTGTTTCTCTCGTGTGATACCCTTTGATTGTACTAGATTCAGCTGAAATGTCTTTGGTTAAATTATGTTAAGGTTAGGGCTTTGATTTGACCACATCAGTAGGGCATGACTCCAGGTTGAGTCCCTGTGCCTTGGTGGGCTATATAAATGGACACTCACTCAAGAAGACACACGGAAGAAGATACACAGGAAAAGAGAGCTCCATAGATGCCAGAGGAGAGAACTTTGTCATGACATGGAAAACGAGAGAACTTTGATCCTGTGGCCCCAGGAAGAGAGACAAGCTCTATGCCAGCCTGTAGCTTAGAGAGAGGAAGGCTGAACCCTCACAAAGATCTGCAACCATCTTGCTTCAACATGTGGCAACTGACTTTGGTGGGAAACCAACCTTAAGTTGGGTTCTTTAGGACCTTGTAACTATAAGATTTTATTGCAGATAAATACCCTTTATAAAAGGCAACAGATTTCTGGTACTTTGCATCAGCACCCCTTTGACTGACTAATACATTGTATCTGTGATGGTCATCTGTGATCAGTGATCTTTGATGTTACTATTGTAATTGTTTTGGGGTGCCACAAACTATACCCATATAAGATGGAAACTTAATGGATAAATGTGTGTGTTCTGACTGCTTCACCGACCAGCCATTCCCCATCTCTCTCCCTCTCTTCCAGCCTCCCTTTCTCCTGAGACACAAAAATATTGAAATCAGGCTAATAACCTTACAATGGCCTCTAAGTGTTCAAGTGTAAGGAAGAGTCACACGTCTCTCACTTTAAATCAGAAGCGAGAGATGATTAAGCTTAGTGAGGAAGGCATGTCGAAAGCTAAAACAGGACAAAAGCTAGGCCTCTTGCTTCAAACAGTTAGCCAAGTTATAAAAGAAAAGCTCTGAAAGGAAATTAAAAGTGCTACTACAATGAACATACAAATGAAAAGAAAGTGAAACAGCCTTATTGCTGACATGGAGAAACTTTTAGTAGTCTGGATAGAAGCTCAAATCAGCCACAATATTCCCTCAAGCCAAAGCCTAATCCAGAGCAAGGCCCTAACTCTCTTTAATTCTATGAAGGCTGAGAGAGGTGAAGAAGCTGCAGAAAAAAATTTGAAGCTAGTAGAGGTGTGTTCAAGAGGCTTAAGGAAAGAAGCCATCTCCATAACATAAAAGCGCAAGGTGAAGCAGCAAGTGCTGATGGTAGAAGCTGCAGCAAGTTATATCCAGAAGATGTAGCTAAGATAATGGATGAAGGTAGCTACACTAAACAACAGATTTTCAATGAAGACAAAACAACCTGATATTGGAAGAAGATGCCATCTGGGACTTTTATTGCTACAAAGGAGAAGTCAATGCCTGGCTTCAAGGTTTCAAAGGACAGGCTGACTCTCTTATTAGGGGCTAATGCAGCTGGTGACTTTAAGTTGAAGCCAATACTCATTTGCCATCTGAAAATCCTAGGGCCCTTAAGAATTATGCTAAATCTGCTCTGCCTGTGCTCTATAAATGGAACAACAAAGCCTGGATGACAGCACATCTGTTTGCAGCATGGTTGACCGAATATTTTAAGCCCAATTTTGAGAATTACTGTTCAGAAAAGAAGATTCCTTTCAAAATATTTCTGCTCATTGGCAATGTACCTGGTCATCCAAGAGCTGTGATGGAGATGTACAACAAGATTAATGTTGTTTTCATGCCTGCTAACACAACATCCATTCTGCAGCCATGGAACAAGGAGTCATTTCAACTTTCAGATCTTATTTTTTAAGAAATACATTTCATAAGGCTGTAGCTGCCATAAATAGTGATTCCTCTTATTGATCTGGGCAAAGTCCATTGAAATCCTGGAGAGAATTTACGATTCTAGATACCATTAAGAACATTAGTGATTCAGGGGAGGAGGTCAAATTTCAACATTTACAGGAGTTTAGAAGAAGTTAATTCCAACCCTTATGGATGACTTTGAGAGTCTCAAGACTTCAGTGGAGGAAGTAACTGCAGATGTGGTAGAAATAGCAGGAGAACTGGAATTAGAAGTGGAGTCTGAAAATGTGACTGAATTGCTACAATCTCATGATGAAACGTTAACAGATGAGGAGCTGCTTCTTATGGCTGAGGAAAGAAAGTGGTTTCTTGTGGTGAATCTACTGCTGCTGAAGATGCTGTGAACATTATTGAAATGAAAACAAAGTGTTTAGAATATTACATAACTTTAGTTGATAAAGCAGTGTCAGGGTTTGACAGGATTGGCTCTAATTTTGAAAGAAATTCTACTGTGGGTAAAATGTTATCAAACATCATCACATGCTACAGAGAAATCTTTCATGAAAGGAAGAGTCAAATTGATGCAGAAAACTTCATTGTTGTCTTATTTTAAGAAATTGCTATAGCCACCCCAACCTTCAGCAGCCACCACCCTGATTAGTCAGCAGCCATCAACCTTGAGGCAAGGCCCTCCACTAGCAAAAAGTTTATGACTTGTTGAAGGCTCAGATGATGGTTAGCATTTTTTAGCAATAAAGTATTTTTTAATTAAAGTCTGTACATTTTTTTCTTTAGACATAATGCTATTGCACCCTTAATAGACTGCAGTATAGTGTAAAAATAACTTTTATGTGCACTTGGAAATTTTTAAAAATGATGTGACTCTATTGCGATATTGGCTTGATTGTGGTGGTCTGGAACTGAACCTACAATATCTCCAATGTCAGCTGTATTCCAGACAAATTCTTCTTTACCTCTATTGTGTAGTAGAATACTATTTTCCCTTGATAGTCAGGATCAATCACTCCAGCCAGTACAGTGATTCCCTTTGTTGCTTGTTGATTCAGAGGCATAAGTAATCCCAAGAGGCCAGGTAGCAGTCTTAACTTCTAGTTCTATGGAATCATTGTTATGTTTCCTGGTGAAGGCATGTCTCTATTTTGAACTAAGATTTGATAGATAAGCAGAGCATAAGGTCACAGGGTAAGGAATTAAACTTTTTTCTAGTGGCTCACCAGGTGTATTAGTGAGTTGTGCCATTCCTATTTCCATCCCTTGATTGCTGGACCTATGAATCCTGGCTATGGGAGAAACAGTCCCATAGAGTGGTCACTGATTTATAGGATATATAGCTTTCTGGAGAACATTGCCCTAGCTCTGCAAAGTATTGGCACCATAATTGAGTCTTCAAAAGGCCATTCCACCAGTCTATCAATCCAGCTGCTTCAGGATGATGGGGAACATGGTAAGACCAATGAATTCCATGAGCATGTGCCCATTCCTGCACTTCATTTGCTGTGAAATGGGTTTCTTGATCAGAAGCAATGCTGTGTCAAATACTATCATGGTGGATAAAGCATTCTGTATGTCCACAAAAGGTAGTTTTGGCAGAAGCATTGTGTGCAGGAAAGGCAAATCTGCATCTGAGGTGTGTGTCTATTCCAGTAGGAAAAAAAAATGCTTCCCCTTCCATGATATAAGTGGTCCAATGTAATCAACTGCCACCAGGTATCAGTCTGATCACCTCAAGGAATAGGTGCCGTCTCATGGACTGAGTATCAGTCTCTGGGTACTCAGCCGTGGCTATAGCCAGGTTGGCATTGGTGAGCTGGAAGTCCATGTTTGCTGAGCCCATGCATAACCTCCATCCCTACCACCAGGACCACTTTGTTCATGAGCCCATTGGGCAATGACAGGAGTGGCTAGGGAAAAAGGCTGACTAGTATCCACAGAATGGGTCATCCTATGCACTTGATTATTAAAGTCTTCCTCTGCTGAGGATACACTCTAGTGAGCATTCACATGTGATGCAAATATCTTCATGTTTTCCACCCATTCAGAAAGGCCTATCCACATACTTCTCCCCCAGTCTTTTTTGTCACCAATTTTCCAATCATGTTCCAAGTCCCTGAACATCCACCCAAACCATTGGCTACAGTCCATGAATCATAGATAAACACACCTCTGGTTATTTCTACTTCCAAGTAAAATGAACAACCAGTTGCACTGCTTGAAGTTCTGCCTGCTGGGAGGATTTCCCTTCACCACTGCTCTTCAGAGATGTCCCAGAAAGGGGCTGTAGTGCTGCAGCTGTCCATTTGCAGGTGGTGCCTGCATTTCATGCAGAGCAGTAAGGAAACCAATTCTGAGTTTTCTCGTCCTCAGTCAACTAATTGTAGGGAATTCCCCCAACACCATACCTGTGGGCTGGGAAAGAGAAGGTAATGAGTAATGTGGCAGGGGTGGGGGCCATGGGCATTTGGGCCACTTCCCAGTGAAATTTACTTGTGCCTTAGGGCCTGCTTGAGCCTTTATCATATATACCACTTCTATTTGACGATGGAGTGCTGCTGTACATGCCCAACTTTATGGTATGGTGGGTCAGACCATATCCAGCTCATGATAGGCAGCTCAGGCCTCATGATTAACTTGGTGGCCCATGGTTAAATATTTGGATTCTCCAAAGTCTCAGTAGCAGGCCAAAAGCTGATTCTCAAAATGAGAGCAGTTATCTGTAGAAGGTATCAGGGCTTTGCTCCCAAATCCAGATGATCTCCTATATGGGCCTGCCAAAGGCTCCCAAATAAAGTCTCTATTTGCCACTGAAACTTCCAGCACCACTGGATCTACTGGATCATATGAGATTCTGTTTCTCAAGGACCACTCTCAGTTCCAAAATCTGTATCCGTCAGGGTTCTCCAGGGAAGCAGAACCAATAGTGATGTGACTGTGAGGATTGGTAAGTCTGAATTCTGTAGGGCAAGCTGCAAGTTGGGAGCTCCAATGGAGGTTTCCATGAATTCCCCAGGAGAAGCTGGCTGGCTGAAGTAGAGATGGAAATTCCTCTTTCTGACTGCTGAAATCTCATCAGTTTTTCCTTTAAGGACTTCAACTGTTAGGATGAGACATCTCTCCTTGCTGAAGCCAATCTCCTTTGTTGATTGTACGTGTACTCAGACATAGATGCAATCAACTGACTAATGATTTAAATCCACAAAATATCCTCACAGTTACAATCTGGCCTGTGCTTACTTAACCAAATGACCATACACCATAATATATCCAAATTGACACATGAACTTAACCATCACAGCTGTTTACAAGTAACTCACTTTATTTTCAACAAAATAGATTAAAAGTAAAGGTGAAGGAGATATATACCATGCAAACATTAATTTAAAAGCAACAGTAGCTAATGTTAATATCAGGTAAAGTAGACTTCAGAACAAAGAAAACTAGTAGACACAAAGAGGGACATTACATAATGATAAAAGGCTCAATCTGCCAGAAAGATAGAATAATCATAAATGTGTATGCACCACA
The DNA here is from genome assembly GCA_029593785.1 of Cabassous unicinctus. Classification (NCBI taxonomy): domain Eukaryota; kingdom Metazoa; phylum Chordata; class Mammalia; order Cingulata; family Chlamyphoridae; genus Cabassous; species Cabassous unicinctus. The sequence continues at coordinate 25,960 of JAQZBX010011143.1, read as the reverse complement.
TAAAATACTTGAATCAAAAACTGATAGAGCTGAAAGGAGAAACGGACAAATCCATAATTATTATTAGGGATTTCAATATCTCCTTTTCAGAAAATGATAGAACTATTAGACAGAAAATCAGCAAACTGTAGTTCATGTATGATTATATGTGAATCACACGTTTCTATATGGGAGGCTAAGCCAAGAAAACCAGCATTTAACTGTTGTTTTGTTGTTGCTCTTGTGGTGGGTTTCCCAGGAAAACAGTAACTGGTGGAATGTGCTGATGGCCAGCATTGAATAGATTTCTTAATTTTGATGATTAATTCAGGGTATAAAATCTATATGAGATGTCTGAGTTTTCTTATGAGAAAACATACATTTCTGAATAACTGGGGGTGTGCAAGACGTGAAATCTGACATAGAATCTAAAACTGGCATTTCCAAGCAGATTCTCTATAATAATTCATCAGACATCATATAATCAAGTGACATACAAACTAATTCAGGTAAGAGAAACTCACCTGAAAATTCTAAAACTTGGGTACAAAACAAAGCAATTCAAGGAGCAGTGGAAGCTAACAAGACTGACTATTCAGAAAACTCATGTTCTCGTCATTTCTCCTCCATTAATAGCTGTGTGACTCTGGGAAGTCTCTTAACCTCTCTGAGCTTTAATGTTCTTATCTGGAAAATGAAGAGGTTGAATTAACTGACCTCAAACGGTTCTTTCCTGCTCTAAACTCTTAAAACAATGTGAGTCAATTTCATGCTTGTAAACAGGAAGAGTTCTTTGACCTCCCAACTGAAAACGCATCTTCAAAACTACCAGCACAGAACTCTCTGCTCTTCGGAGTGAGTCTGAAAAGATTGCCACAGAACACCGCATTCCATTGCGAAAGCAAAGCTCGAGATCAAAGGGTAAGACAGATCTGAATCAGGTTCCCCAATGCAGCAGGCAAAGCTGTGGGCCAGGAAATGTCATAGGCTAAACAACAGGTTCCAGTGCTCTTCGGAATTGTCTTAGTTTCGTGGCTGGAAACTCACATGTGTTCTCACCAAACAGACTTCAGAATGTTCTAGTTTTTAAAAAGCAGAGCAGTCACAGTGACCTCTGAGGAAAAAAAAAAAAGTGCTCTTGGATGTGGTAAAAATAATCCAATGGTTGAAACACTTTCCTCTAACTCCATTCTCACCCACACATACAGCAAATGGACAGGATTCCTAGAGATGCAAAGTCTTCTGGAGGGAAGATCCTGGTTCCCCTCCACCTTGGATTTCTACTCTTCCAACGGCACATCACACATTTAATTATTGCTAGCGTCACCCACCTTTTACTGGGGAGAGTTTCTTTAGAAGGCAGCGAAAGCCATACTGGTTCAGTGGCAGCAGGGATTCTAGGAAATATACAGGACAATAGCACTGGGTGATCAGGGTGGCAATAATCATGAAGCCTAGGAATTAGAGACCCCCTAGGAAGATATTAAGGATACCAAAACACCAGAATTGCTCCATGCAAGAAACAAACCTTATTAGCATCTGAAGTTGACCTTCACTTTGAATCGTGCTCAGAACACCGAGGTGCATCGGGCACAACTGAAGGAGCTCAGAGTCTGACCAGCTTTATCAATTAGGGCTCCAACAGGAAAAGGCAGCCCACTCAGGTGGGAGTTTAGTGAAGGGACTATTTACTGAAGGGTGGGCAAAGTTTGGAGACTCTGTAAGGGCTGTGGAAATATGTTATCAGTTTTAAAGGTAAACGGGTCATCTCAAAAGGGCTCTACGCAAGTTAAGAGAATAAGTGAAATAAGAGTAAGTCCCACCCTTGCTGTGCCTTTTCTTGAAGCTTGAAAATTATGACAATTTATTGGTTAGCTGTTGTTAAGCATCAGCAGCTGGGGGTGGGGAGGGGTCTCCTTCCTGCCAGGTAGCCAGCCTGAAAAGACCCTTCCTTAGTCTCAATGCTCTGCCATCCCTGTCTTCCTTCTCACCACTGTGCTACCTCTAACCATCACTGCAGGGTCTTCCACTACCTTCCACTCTGGTGGAAGGTGGCTCCGTGGTATGTGTGGGTGGGCGTGGATCTGCATGTGTCCCCACCTTGGGGCTTCCCTCCAATCTCTTCAAGGCCAGGGGGCAATAAAGACTAGAGGACCCTGGTCAGTTGCTCTTTTATTTCAGTGAATGTTCTGGCTTTGGGAAGTGCAGTGGTTACTTCTCCAGATTCTCTGAGCTCCATTTCATACCCAAAGGAACTAACACCCCAAGGCTCATGGCTGACCAGCCCAAGATCACCCAGTGAATAAAGGCACAGACTCAAGCCCAAATTTCTGACTCCTTGCTCTGTACCTCATCATTTTCTGACAGGCTATAGGAATGGGTTATAATCTTGTGGTAGATTGAATTATGCACCCCAACAAACTCATGTTCTTAATCTGAATCTGCATCCCTGTGGGTGTGAGCCTGCCGTAAATAGGACCTTTTGAAGATGGTATGTTTAGGTCAGGTGTGACCAATAGAAGCAGTGTGGGCCTTAATCTGGATTACTGGAGGCCTTAGAGAACCTGGAAGTCAGAGAAACCAGAAATGAGGGGACATCACCACTGACTTGAGGCAAAGACGCAAGCCAAGGAAACCCAAGGATGACCAGCCTTCAGCACCAGGAAAGAGGCCAGGAAAAAGAAAGCCTTGATGATATCTCGGTTTGGGACTTCTTCTAGCCTTAAAACCTTGAGCCAATAAATTCCTGTTGCTTAAGTCAACCCATTATATGTGGGATTTGTCATAGCAGCCTGGAAAACGAAGATAAATCTCCACTAGGGAAAACCATTATCTGTGCTGGTGCCCATGGATTCTTTGCTCGGTAAGATTACTTTAATCTTTCTTCTCCTACATGGTGACTGGAGTTTCCCATGATTTACACAATGCATCCATCTTTAACTTAATCTTCAGTATACTTAGAATGACAGAATAATGTGCAGGATAATTTAGGCTCCATTAGTACTTTATGCTTACCTCTATTACAGCACATATCACATTGTGCTGTAATTTTTTGTTTACATATCTGTCTCTGCCACTGGCTTGTGAGTTTCTCCAGGGCTTAGGCTATGCCTGACTCATCTTTGTATTCTCCCTCCACCCTAGCACCCAGCAGTCGAACGCTTTGAACATAGTAGGCTTTTAATGAATGAACTGGCTTTATTCCAAGACTCAGTAGACAGGTATGCCTGGTTGTTTTAGTTTCCTTGGCTGGCCAAGCAAATACAATGAAATGGGTTGGGTTAAACCCTGGGAATTTATTAGCTCATGGTTTTGTGGCTGGGAGAAACGTCAAAATCAAGGCATCATCCAGGCAATGCCTTCACCCTGAAGCCCATGGCATTCAGGGACCAGCTGCCGGCGATCCTTGGTCATCCTGATTGAGGTGAGTGAAAGCATAACTGAAGTAGCATCATCAAAAAGGCCCTACTTACAATGAGTTCATACACACAAGAATGGATTAGGTTTAAGAGCATGTTTTACTGGGGCACATACAACTCCAAACCATCACACTGGTACTCACATATTCATTTATTCAACAGATATTTACTACATACTTACTGTGTCTCCAGCGCCATCCCAAGCTCTGGGACTTCACTCAGTCCCTGAACTCTGTCTGATGAGAGCCCATAAAAAAGATTAATCACTAATCACTATGCAAGAACAGAGAGTCACAGGGTATTAAGGAAGAATAGAGAGGGTTATTTAATATGGCCTGGTTGGGGAGAGGTTCAGGGAAGGATTCTTAGAGAAATAAATAGTTGAGCCACATTGCAGAAGGTGGTTATGATATAACCATAGACATGGAGAGAGGAGGCCAAGAGGGAGAAGAAACAGTGAGAGTAAAAGCCCTGGGGTATGACATAGCCAGGTGTGGGTGGGAAGCTTTGCCAATTTTATGCTGTTGGAAGAAGATCAAGGGTGAGACAAGAGATTTGGCTGGAGATGATGCCAGAGCCAGATGGGAGTGGGTAGTTTATGCAAACTTATGGTACTTGGATGTTATCTGATAGTTGATATTGATGCAGTAAAGGGATTTAAGCTTGGGAGTGGTGTGGTAATATTGGAATTGCAGATAGAATCACTCCTTGATCTTTTAAGGACAGATTTGGGGATAAGGCTAAAGCCAGGAAAACCAGTTAGGAGACAGTTGCTCTGGTACTGGCAAGAGGTGAAGAAGACTTCATCTAAGGCAATTATAGAAGGGTGGAAAGAAGGGAGCTGATTTGAGCTATATTGGGGAGATGAACTTGGTAGGATTTGGTGTTTAATTGGATTTGGGGAGTGAGGAAAGACAAGGAAGACTCCCCAGGTAGACGATGGGACCATCTTTTCAAGACAGAATAGAGAAGGAAGAGTAGTTCAGGGGAAGGTAATAAGTTCATTTCACACATATTGGGTTTGAGGTGCCTCTGAGTCATTAAGGAGATGTCCAGCAGATAGTTGAATATATATTTGAAGGCTGGTGGTGGTGGGGAGGAATCTTGGACTAGAAGTGTAAAATTTGTGGTAAATAAACTGGAAAGTGCTGGTAGAAACCATCATGGTGGATAAAATCACTAGGTGAGCATGTAGCATGAGATGGGCAGTAGGCTGGGCTAGGCTAGCTCTTGGGAAATACCAGCACAGAGGAGCTGGCAGTGGAAGAGTACCTGAACGCCACAAAGGAAACTGAGAAGGACTGTCAAGTTGCTATTGGGAGGAGCGTACCTGCCCACACATGACTTCTTAGGGGCAGACTTCTCAGACCTCACAAATGTCCCAAGTCTAATCCAATTACACTCTCTAGTAGTCCCCTGTGCTTGTCCTCCACAGGAGTTGCCATTAATTATAAATTTACACCTCATTGTGTAATTGTTTCACGTCTATCCCCCCTGCTAGAATATAAACCCCATGAGGGCAAGGATTGGATCTCTCTTTCCCCCAAAGGAATTCCTAGGGTTTAGCAAGTGCCTGGAAAATATTTGTTGCTTGATAAATATTTGTGAAATTGAAAAATGGCATTCCAGAACCTAGAGGATAGAGGGTTTCAAGGAGCATCCCTTAGTAATAATCAACAGTTGCCTGTGCACTGTTCAAATCAATGAAATATGCTTACTTTAGTATTTTTAATATTTCCTGTGTCAAAATAATATATTTTTATCAGTTTTTTTTTTAAAGCCAGTGAGCAAATCTAACCCACTTCTCCTGGATCTGATATGAGGCAGGCTAACAGCAGACTTAGTATATATTAATCTATAATATTGTGTAATAAATGGTGAAAGTGTCATTGTTTCCCAAAGCTCCACTGGGTCTCAGGTTGGGAAAAGATGGCCAATGTGCTTCACGAAAATTTATCTAATTATTCTTAATGATGAAGAGAGAACCAGAGATTCAAATTATGATGTGAATATGAACACAATATATAGAGAAAATAGAGATATTGAATTATGAAATTCCATGGTTCCTATATATGAATTCTCATAAACATACATTGCATGTTATTATTTATTAAAATGCTAACAATTAATTGGATTCCAATGTCAAATATGAACCTCTTACAAATAAATTTAAATTCAATATTAACGAGAGACTTCATTTGTGGACATCCAGGCTAATGTGGGAAAAAAAGGCACGTGGTGGAAAGGTCAGCCTTTGGGTGTCATAGGCTTGGATACACACATTTCAGGGGATCTGGGTCCTTGCCTATCCCTCCTTTCCCATTCTCGCCTTGATTCCTTACCCATCTGCACACTTACGCTTGGGATTTTTGTATAAAGTGATGAAACCTCTAAATTATAATGAGGTTTAAAATGAAAACACCTCCCACCCTGAGATAGCACAATGACTTATATGTGCACCAAGTTTCAAAGCATATCTGATCCTTTCCTGAGAGAATTTTCTGATGGGAGAGATAAAGGAATAAAAGGGGCTCAGCAAAGAGGAGAGAAATAATTGAAAAGAGAGTCTGAGGGGTATGAGGAGCAAACATTGTTTCTTTGTAGTCAGGTACACTGGGTAAGCTTTGCAGACTGCAGCTGTAGCTCTTGCTAGTTGTTGAATACGTCTTTTTAGTGGCCTGTGTTTCAATTCCTTCATCTGAAAATGAGGGTTGTAATAGCTCCTGTGTCATAGTGGTGTTGAATGAGTTAATGTACGTAGGTAAAGTACTTAGACTGATGCCCAGCACACACTAAACACCATAATGGAATTATTAGTTATTATTATTTGCAATTTTAACCTAGGCCATGGACTTTTGTACCGTGGTGTGTGTCACCCATTTCCTGAATCACCCTCTCCTTTGGGAATGGTGGCAACACAGCCCTTACAGTTGCTGATATTTGCTGACTGTTGACACATAGGTACTTGCTTTTGTGCAGCCTGCATTTCTTTCTCCCAGTACTGGTAACCCCTGGTAAATCATTACACAGCATCAACCACAGAATTGCAAAACTGGGCCAGGGAGCATTTGTCTTAGGGATTGCCCCAAACCCTGAGTTAGTTGCCCAGGGAAACAAGCCAGTGATGTCACAAGGCATCACACTTCGAGCTCTCCCTCAGTTCCCTTCTGTTGAGCTTGAGGCAGGGCCCAGTTCTGCACACTCTCTCCCAGACAAGCACCTTCCTGTCCTCTCCAAGGCAATGCAGAAGCCCTCTCTGTCTCCCAGCAATGTCTAAACTCAGGTATGTTAGTTCCTGTGGCTGCCTATCTCTTCCTATGCATCTTCCCTCCAGGGCACTGAGACACCTACACCAATGCAGTGACCAGAAAGGCCCTGGGTAACGCTTGGCTCTCCAGGGTAGAGAGACCAAACTGAAATAAACAACCTTTGCTTTGCTCTCTGAAGGATCAAAGGTTGTTTCAGATTTTATAGGGCCGTGGAGATCTCAGGAGCAAGATTACAACCCACTATTCCTTTCTACTTTCCTCCCTCCACTCTCAGATCACACCCATAATCTCTCTCTCCTGTTCATTCGCTGGAGAGATATTATTTCAACTTCCTTGTTCTGTCCAAGTGAAAAGGAAAGAGACTATTGCCCTAATGCTATTTCATTAAATTTGGGGGGTATTTCATAAGAAGTCACTTGACCTTGTTCTCGGTCTGGGCAAGTAGTGCAAAGTGCAGCCCTGCAAGCTCCCTGCCCTCTCCTAACACAAGCATTGAAATTTATGCAAATCTACAGATTAACATTATCTGAATGCAGGCCTCTGAAACCAGCAGCAATCCTGTTTCCCAAGTTTATCAGGAAAGGCGCCTTTGAGAGAAGCAAAAGTCAGCCCTTGTTGGAATTCTCCACCCCAGAAGCCTAACCCTGAGGACTGTGTTTTACAGCTCCCGGGCCTGCTGGAGGACCAAAGCTGTGACCCACGGAGGGACCCCAGAAGGCAGCGCCTTGAGACATTCGCAGGTGCCTGGTCAGAGCTAGCCATGACAAGGGCTTCTACGTGCATATACCACTTTCTTGTTTTGAGCTGGTATATTTTCCTCAACTATCACATCTCACAATCAGGAGGGGATCAGTGGAAATCCAAAATACTTCGAAAGGGTGGCCAGTGGAAGTACTTGACATTCATTAATCTGGTAAGCCCACGCGGGCCCATCTATGCTTCTACAAGGATCAACTTTTGCATGTCAGTAAATGCAAAATTCTGTTATTTCTCTTCTTAGTTCATTGTTTTAGAGTTTTGGCATCCTCTTTTACTTAATAATTTCCTCTGAGAAACCCAACTTGGAAATTTTCTGTAGCTACATTTTGTGCTGTCTAATTGGTAAAATGCTCTTTTGAAAATAATCTTATCCGGGAACTCTCCTCTGACGACCCAAGCTAAGGGTCTAAACTAATGAGTTCAGCATGTTTTTGATGACAAATGCAGGAGGGATTTTAAACTGTTGTCTACTTGGGGAAGTCTGGGAGGAGATGGCAGAGTGGCGTATGTTGTGTAGGAAGTGCAATTTCGAATGGAGGAATAATGCCATTTTAAAGCACACACACACTAGTAGATTTTCTAAGAAAAGCAAACACATTTTGCCCTGTTCAGATCCCACTTCAATTTTTATATAAGCTTCTGTCTCCATCTTAAAGGACAAATCACCCAACCGAATGGCAAATACATATTTTAAACTATTTAAAAGCCAATCTTAAGACACAATCCCTTCTTGTTTTCCAAACCCTTTGGACCACATTCTGATGAATGAAGTGGGAATGAATGAGAGAAAAACTGAATTTTAAAAATCTTTCAGGAATATGGAAAAATATTTTTAAACTTGAGATACAAGTGGGGCAACTTTTGAGGATGCTACTTAACATTTGAGATTTTTGACTCAAAGTCAGGTTACTGTATAAACATCTGATTTCAGAAACAGGACAAGCTATGCCAATCCTTTGGAATCATAGTCCTTATATGGACTATGCATGGTCAGAAAAAGTGACATTCGGAAATACTAAGGAGAGGACACTGAGTTGAGATTCAAGAGTCCTGGGAATGCCACCGTTTTTGCCACTTTGCTGTCACTGGTTATATAAATAATGGCCTTTCGAATTTGGGTCTGAAAGATTTGAGCTCTCAATGCTGTTTTAGAGTGCTTAAAAATACAAACAAAACAAGTTAAAAAAAAACAAAACCCAGAAAAAATGCTTTTGTGGAGCTAGAGAACCACAGTGAAGCACAGCTTTGTGCCTCTGTTTGCTTTATATTAAAAACCGTCATCTGAAAGAGAGGTATCTGTAGCCGAGATTAATGTTAGAATTCAGATTGCAGTACGGAGGTCCCACCTCACAAGAAGCGTGTTTAAGGACACATTTACCACCTTCTCCCACAAACCAGGCCCCTTCACCACACCTTGCCTCTGACTTCTTCATTCTAGCTCAGTTGCAAGCCCCAGAGCCCTCGTTTTTCCAAGAGTGGAAAAAGACACTTGTCAAATATACTATCCTAGCATTAATCTCTTTTTTTGCTTCCCTGAATAATCTGCCACTAAATATTATTAGTTTTTTTCCTTTTAAAAGTTTTTTAGGTTCATCCCTTCTTCCCCAATCTTACAGGCATCTCCCATTCCAGGCTCTTATTATTTATAACTAGATGACCGCACTGTCTCCAAACTGTCTTCTCCTTACCCAGCCCATCCATTCACCATTCAGATTCCAGATTAATCTTCTCAAAGCACTGTTTTTTGCTTTGTTTGGTTGGGTTTTTAGTATTATGAGCTGGCTTGAGAGGTGTGGTCTGCTCCTCCTACTGAATGGAATCAAATCCAAACTTCTAATTGAAGAACTTACCACCCACCCAGCCTGCACGTGCCTCCACTCTCTGGGAAGGCTGTCTCTTCTCTAGGAAGGCAGGTGTGCTTATCACTGCAGATCCACAGGCTTCTTGCTCTCTCCTTTACTCACGTTCATGCTGTCCTTGAATGAAATGCCTGCCAGCCTCTCTACTGCTTTGCTACCTTCATAGACCACCTGAAATCCCATATTCTCCCAAAAATTTTTGGCCGGCCAACTCCAGTCCCAATTTTTCCTTTCTCTGAGTTTTTACAGCATCTCTTTATCTCTGCTTATTTATCTACAGTACAACCTTGTTTTCTGAATCCCCCCATCACCCCCTTCACCCACGAATGGCTCAGAAACAGGAGTGTCTCTAAGGTCCTTGCCAACTCTAAAATTCTGTGATTCTACATTGTATTTCCTAGTACCCCCACATAAAAACTACTGACGTGGTATGTTGACTTGACCTCAGCTTCTCCTGCAACCCTGTGCAAGGTAGTCTCTTCCAACCTCTTCTGGCCCTTGTGAATGAGAGAAAAGGACTTAGCTGTGGCCGTTTCCTTTTTGAGCTTTGTTAGGTGTCATCTTGAAAGTGAGACTTGATGCCATGTTTCCTAATAGGTTAAGATAGGTTGCATGGGTTTCATGTAATCATAAAGAAAGATTTCAAATATGTTACTTAAGATGAAATGTTGAGTCTAAAAATCTCCAGCTCTTGAGATCTCACAGGCTGATATGATAGTTAATAGTTCCATTTATAAAGTCTTAGAGGTCTCAGAACTTCCTATAATACCCCTACATTTATTTTACTTAAGCTTTTACTTAGGCTTTCTTACGAGGAAATTCACACTTCTCTCCTTAAGCAGCTTTAAGTTCTAATCAGCTGAGCATCAGTTATGATCCTTTCTGAGAGAAAATTCAAGCCAGCATTCTGAGCGGTGCCCCATTTCCTCCTGAAGTTCTTTCAGGAGATTCAAAGAGAAGGCCGATGGGAGCTGCACTGAACTCCAGCTCTCCTGGAATTGGTGGTAGTGGTGGTGGTGGGGAGTACCCAAAGAATTAGGTTCCAGGACCAATTCCTCCCTAGAACCCAAGACAGTAAAGGAAGGAAAGAGGAGATATGAATCTCCAAGGAATGAGGGAGGGAGCTGGCTCCAGGGAAGAGACGGCTGATTCTCCACTGGGAGGGAGAGGCAATGTAGTACAGTGGTTCCATGTGCAGGCTGTGGACCAGACTCACTGTCTCTGTGATGCTGGGCAAGTTCCTTCTTTGTGCCTTCCATTCCCACATCTGCCAAATAAAAATAAAAATAGTACCTAGCCACAGCTGACCACAGGGACACCATGAACTGACACATGTCGGCACAGAGTGAGCGCTGGACAATGGAGAAGGAAGGTGGTGGGCAGGTGGGGAGCTTCAAGGCATCTCCTCTTTGCAGGGGTGAGGGTTGCTTAGTGGGCTGTCTGTCCCCTCACGGAGCACCATGTTTGCGGATGATGGATCAGACCAAGCATAGCCTACCAGCCTTTGTACAAAGGTGTCTCCCTCCCCAAGCTGTATGCTTTGTCTTCCAGCTAGAGGAGGACCAACTCGAGGAGCTTGAACCACTGCTTCCACTGCTATAGCTGCCCAGGCTCTGATGTCAGATCTGCCTGGACTTCAGGTCTTGGTGCCATTCTTTGTCCACTGGAGCAGGGAACGAATGTGAGGAAGCCTCACAAACAGCTGCTCAGCTGACCCTCACTGCCCCATCTGTGGTCGCTGGTCAGACTGTTGACTGATTCTCAGGCTTAGTGGATGACAGTGGAGGTGGGGAGCAGGGGGTGCCCTCAGACACGGAGGCCATCCTGGTGGTGGAGGCTGCAGGCTCAAGCAGAGGGCAGCAAGTCAAAGCTTAATGAGGAAGCCCCAGAAAGTGGGCAAGGAGACCAAGGCCAGTGCTGTGGACATCCTCAGGCTGCTTCTGTCCGCTCAGGTGGGCATATGCCTGAGTCCACAAATGTCATTTGTCCTCCCCAGCCACTCTACTCCCAATCGTGGATGGCCCCTGACCCCAGGGAACCTGAGTGGGCACTCTGGCTGTTCCAGAGTCCTGTGGTTGGCTGGGATTTCCTTTTTAAGAGTAAACTCCCTTCTGGAACATTGTTAGAGGTGGTGCTAATTTGGAACTCCAGGGGAGCTTCTGGGTGGGTGCCACCCAGTTCCAATCGTTCCCCCATCCCCTTTGCCGATAGAAACTTGACCTTTCCTTTCTCCTCATACATCTGAACTCTTGTCCTCAAACAACAGCAACATTGTCACAAAGGTCCTTGGAGGATGGGAAAGCAGGGCCTGAGGACCCTCCTTTGTTTCAAACTCCAAGGCAGCCCCTGAGGGGTGAGAAGATGGGGACCCATTCAAGTTACAGCACCCCCTTCAGTACTTGGGGCTAACCTTTAATTTCCAATTTTAGGGTAATGTATTAATTTTTGGAACTCTTAAGCTCAACGGAGTCAGAAAACATCTTTGCTCCACGGAATACTTATGGCCTTTGTTTTTAGCTCTCAGGTTGCTGAGACGATAAGGGCTGACGGAATGGAACTGTCACTACCAGTCCCCCAAATAAAATAGCTATAATTTGCTGAATGGCCATGACAGCATTTTGGTAGGCTCTTTACACACAGTAGATAGATTGGTGACCAAAGGCCTAGCCTCTGAAGACAGATTGGCTGGGTTTGAATCCTGGCTCTCCCACTCAATTGTTGTGTGATTTTGAGTGAGTTACTTAACTTCTCTGGGCCTCCATTTTCTCATGTGTAATGGACACCAGGAAGGGCCACCCAGATCCCCTCATCTCCCCAGGACCCTGTTTCTGGGAGAGGGAGCGTTTGCTGCTGATGCCTCACAGCTCCTGGAATTGCCCTGGGCAGAAGGCAGCTGCCTCTACCAAGGTTTACATCTCCTCCTTGGGGGTTGCTACATCCGATGCCTGGTGGATTTGGGCTACAAAGGACCAGTTCCAGGAAGACTCTGAGGGCCCATCCCAGCTCCAGAGTTCCTCAAAGGATCAGCTGAGACCTCCATTGCAGCTACATTGCCATTCAGCTCTTCCTGCTGCTCAATCCTGCTCCCTCCCTCCCTCTCACAGGTGTTCCAAAGAGCACTCCTCAATGTCCCCCGCCCCCCACAGCAGATCTCAATCTCAGAGCCCATTTCCCAGAGAATCTTACCTGCATCATCAACATGTAAAGGACTAAACTCGTCTTTTCCTTCTTCCTCTTCCACTTCTCTCCTCCTCTTCTTCTTCCTCTTCTCCCCCCACCCTCCTTTTCATCCCCTCCTTTTTCTTCATGTTGTTACTACTACTCCTATGACATGTTTACACAGAGCCTTCCCCAGCCTGTATTACCTCTGCGGCACCTCACAGGCACGTGGTGAACGTCAGCTTACGAACACGTGAGCAGAGCATGATTCCTCCTAACCCAGAGGAGCCACTTTCTAGGAGGCAACATCCCACTTGCAGGATACCCTGCCCCATAGCCATCCTCCTGCCACACTGCAGCTGACTGTCCTCGGCTCTTCACATCATTGGCCAAGCATTCTAAGGATTCTTCTTTCCAACCTGTCCCGCCAATGTTCTTGGTCTCTTCCCTTTTTCCCTCATCATTCCAACCTGTGTTTTTTCATATCATTCCTTCTTTATGGTCTTTAACTCATTCTTCCATCTTGTTTTCTTAAGCTAAATGCTCATGAATGATTGTCAAAATAGTGTATTACACAGGTACATAGATACTTGACAAAGGTTTCCTTCCACCCACACCATACTCCACCACCACTATATAAAATACTCATCGCAGACAGTCCGTATTTGCTGTTGTATTCTGGAATAGTCTTCCACTGCAAGTATTGCGTCATAAGGAGAAGACTAAGAAAGCCCCAGCCAGAGTGTTGAGCTGGGACGCTGGGCTCCTTGACTCATCGAACGCGAGCTTTAATATATTGCTCAGGAAACTCGTGGAATCTCCCTCTCTGGAATTATTTTTTGAATAGAAGAAATTTTCATTTCCTGAGGTATTTTAAGAGGGTTCTGGCTCACAGGCAAGGAAATAAACTTCATGACTTAGAAAGGGCTAAGTTTCCGTGACTTCAAGATTTTGTGCACTTTGTGAGGACGCGTGAATGTAGAAATTAAATATCCTGTAACAACCATTTCTCAAATTGCACTAGTTACAAAAAAAAAAAAAAGTAAATTCAGTCCTGTACCAGGTGGTCAGTTTCTCAGTTAGCAAAAGAAATGGGAGCGCTAAGGACTTAAAACAGCATCATGTCAGGAAAAGGCACCAAGAAACTGGTGGAAGAGATAAGTCAGGGAGCAGCAGCTCTGAAATAAACTGTCAACAAGAAGCTACCCTTAACCCTGCTTTCCTGGGCAGCCAGAATGGTTGAGAAATGTAAATGACAGTCGTTTTGTTGTAAGAGCCTTAGTACAAGGCCAGTTGTTGCTATCTTATTTTAATGCTACCATCTTGTCCCTCCAGATTGTTCTTTGTATGTGTGTTGTGAAAGTGATTATGTTGTCCTTGGAGAACGAGCAGCCAGTTGCTCAGTTCAGTGAGCTGAGCCAAATCTGTCCTTGCGGCCTCCAGGAAGCTCTCAGCTCCTCACGCTTTCAGGCCTCCATCTCTACCCCAGTGGCTCCTCACCAAGCTACTCTATGCCCAGCACTTGCCTGATTATTTCTTTGGGTAACACCCTCGGGCCTCCCTCCTGAGCTTGTAAACTCCTAAGTGGGGGCTCAGTAAAAATTCCTCGTGGATTCAGATGCTACACCTCAATGCTGATTCAGATCAGTGGAGACGACTCTGCCTCGTACACACAGTTGGCTCCGGTGCAACGTGGCATATTCCTGGGCACTAATGTGTGAGGGGAGAGGTGATTGGCAAGTTTGCTGTGTGGAGCAAATTTTTATTGATGAAGGAGAAGCCACGGAGGGTCTGAGTCATGTGTTCTTTCCCCCAATCCAATTTCCACATTTTGTGACTGGGAAAGGCAGGAGAAAGCCAGGACACGCCTGACTCATGATGACTCTAGGAAGCAGTCCCTGCAGGAGAGCCATCACATGTTGGGTGGAGGCCGCCTCTCCCCAGAGAGGGAAAGCCTGGCAGACGCTCAGGGGCTGATTAATGGCCGTGTTGATGGAACAGTGCCGGCCTCCTCACCCCGGCCCAGGCCCCCGGGCCTGCGCTTCCCAAACGAAGGAGCCGCCTGCTGTGGCCTGTTCTGCTAGAACTGAGAACAGGGGTGAGGGGAGAGCTGCTGGGGACAGAGCAGGTCCAAACGCCACGCACCTTTAGGGGCTTCATGCCAAAATTACCAGCAAGAACGGAAAGCACTGGGGTGGCAACCCCTTCAAGGCATTTGAGTTTGGCCCCACAGCTCCCTTCTGGCTTGCAGCTCCCGCTTCCTTCAGGAAAGCTGGGGTTGGACCTGTACATTCCTGGTTTTCTGCCCATCTCATCAGCCCTTGCTGCCATGGCTACCCTCTCCCCAGCGTACGAGCCCTTAGAGGAGGGCATTTCCCACCAGTGTTCGCGTCTCACTTTTCTCCGTTTTCTTCTCTCTTTTCCAACAATTTCAGCCAACCCGAGGAGGGTTCAAAACCCGGTTGTCCCCCCAGCCCCGCTCCCTCTTGAGACTGCCAGGTCTGAATCTCCAAATGCAAGTTCCTCCAGGCAGGTGGCTCTCACCCTTAGCGGCACATGATTAGAATTACCCCGATGCCCAGGCTGCAGCCCCAGACCAATTAAATTAGAATCTTGGGGGAGGGACTCTGGCTTCAGGAACTTGTTGATGTTGCTTTAATTCTCCTATCTGGAGATAATCGTCTCTCCTCTGATCTTGCACAGTGCTGAATCTGAACTGCTCTAGAACCTGGAGATTTTTTTTTTCTTTTCTTTTCTTTTTGAGTATGGCTCAAGAACCAGACTCTAGTTCGAATCCTGGCTTTGACGTTTACCAGTCATGAGGTTTTAGGCAAGTTTCTTAAATCTCTCTGTGCTTCAGTTTCATCTGTAAAGTGGGGGGAGGGAGTAATAACAGGAGCTACCGCATGAGGCTGCTAATGAGATTTGAAAGCTGAGATGAGTGCTGGGCACAATAACAAGGGATCCATAAACGCCAGCTATTTTAACTCTGACAAGGCAATAAGATTCTTCAATGATGAATTCATGTCGAATCCAGTCCTCTTTGAAAGGCTCACCTGGAGAGCTTGTTAAAGAGACAGGTTCTTGGGCACCAGGGACTCTGCATTTCTGAAAGCTCCCTGGTGATGCCTGCTGCTGCTGGTTCAGGGGCTCCCCAGGACGAGAGCTGACCTAACCCACCACTGCAGCCTCTCTGTCCACCCATCTAGCCCAGGGAGTGGCATGAGGCCGACTCTGCTAGAACTTTCCTAGATTCCAGACCTCAGGGGTTGTTTCCTGATGGCAGACTTGCTCTGTCTTTGCCCAGCTCCCCAGGTTCCAGAACTTGCCTTGTTCAAACACCATGAGTGTTTGAGTCCAGATGGCCCCTCATGTATGTATCAATCCAAAGCTTTCAAGGAATAGGATGGATTCCAATGCAAGCACAAACTCTGTATTCTTGTGATCCACTAGGCCTTACATCAGAAGACATGGGTTTTCACAAAACAGTCAGAATGGGCCACGTTTGCCTTACATGTCATGTTACTTCCTTGAAAAAGGCTCTGCTTCCCTTTTACCTGCCCTCAGGGACGTACCAGAACTTAGTGACTCAACAGAATTCATTTCTCTTGAGTCCTAAGGCAACCCCTCTTAAGGAGGGATGTATGGTGGCTCCTTAGTCAAAGAAACATGGCGCCATTTTGTGTAGCTCACTCAGGAGAGCATGGAGCTCCTTCATGACTCTCTTGACCCTGATTCTGGCTTCTCTGAATGATATTTCAGCACTAGGAATTTTTCTTAATTTTTCTGTCCCAGGAAGAGGTCAGAATATGTCAATATGTGTTGGCCTCTGCTTTTGTGATGCTTATTTGCTTCTTCCTGCTTCTGTGAGTCAAGATATCCATCTCATTATAGTCTGCTTTTAAGCTGACTATTTTGTTTCCATTTTAGCTTAAGTCCATTGCACGAAATACTGTACACATTATTATCCCCTAAACGACTTTACTCAATCAGTTTTAGCGAGCAAGGTCAGGGCCCACTGAGCTGGAAGCCCAGCCCTTGGATTGGCTTTCAACCAAAACAGCCAAACACCCCCCTGCCTCTCAAATCAACATTGCTCCCAGAGGGATGGAGTTTTACGTCAGTGAAGAATGTATTAATTAAAGCAAATGAAAATGCCCTCATTTGTTGTAATGAATTTAGTTCTTGCAGGCCATTTTCTACGGGGTCGCCTGCCTGGATGATGTGATGAAAAGAATTAAAGGAAAAGGAAAAAAAGACATCAAGTTCATAACCGCCTTCAGAGACCTGCTTTTCACCACACTGGCTTTTCCTGTATCCTCAGTAAGTTGCACAGATGGATATTTAATATAATACACATGTATACATGGACTGACACTTCTGGTGGCAAGGCTGCCAACCAAGGAGCCCATTATTGGGAAACCAGAACAATTGCATTTGAACAAATGTCCCGTCAGAGGATGTCAAGGCCCATTACTGATGAACTTTTTCACTAGCTTTTATAACTTAGTGAAAGCTCCATTCAAGAACCTTGTTGCTGTCTAAGGGTGATGTTTGAAGGAACTTTCTCAACCAAAATACCACTAGGATAACCTTGGTTCCATCTGGGTGGTGGGAGTGGAGGGTGCTAGGAAGGCAGATGACTAACTTTCCCTTCTACATCCTGTGTCTCTTGTTTCAATAAAGTATATGTTACTTCTGCAATGGAAAACCATCAAATAAATTGAAAAAAAAAACAAAAAACGAGAACCTTCAAAATTGGCAAATGGAAAAGACAATTAAGGAGAGAAAGACTGTCTGAAACAACCTGTTATGGGGCACACAGTGGGTATTCATTCATTTTGTTGAATGAATGGACATTGGGAAGAAGCAAGAAACATGCAAGAGACCATCAGCGTGTTTGCTGGTCCTGTTCACATTTCTATGACACTCTTCATGTTTCCATTCATTATCTAGAATGCAAACAAACGGAGATCAAGCAGGACCTATAATTAGAAATGATTGTCTTCTTCCACCTGTCATTGTCCTGTTTCCTGTAATATTGACACTTCAAAGTTAAATGCAAAATGAAACTCTGTAAACACTAATGAGTCCTCAGATAATAGAGTGAGTACTGGCATTCCAGTTCTACCTGGCAGGACACCTCCACCCACCTCCCACGAATCGTCTAAAGCCCAAGTTTTTGTTAATGATGGAGTCTGTTTTTTAAAGCTTGGAAATTGAGCCTATGGAATTGAAGAATACAGGAAGACCAGATTAATAGGTTTTTTCTTTTCCATCTCTGCATTGACTTTGTAATATAGAGGCAGGTGCTTTGACAGAACTGCTAAGGCATACAAGACAAGAGGGATCAATCCAAAGTTCTGAGCTATGGAGAGGCTCACCTCTCAGTTCATAACCCTGGGGACCTTGTCACGTCTCCTCTCCCAGCCTTCCTGTTCCCCTTTGCCATGCCTATTTAGCGGGTGGGCAAGGAAAGTGTAAGAGGTGACCACTCAGCTTGCCCACTTTCAGCCCTCGTGGTGAAAGCTTGGAGGAGAGAGAAGGCACTAGTTAAAATGAAACGACTTAGTGGTCTGTGAATCTTGTTTATCCATATCCTCTCTGCCTGCATGATGACAGAGAACTGATCTCTGACTCTCCAGCACACTGAGAGAGTGGATATAACAATTCTACAACAACAATTTTTTCCCTCAATTTGCATTCCTGTAACGTATGTGTAAGATAACTTTAAAACTACTATCTATTTTTATTTTACCATGTTTCCTTGGCAATCTTGGTAAATCTCTGATTAAAAACAAACCTAATGATGCTCTTTTTGTGTGCTGTTTTTCAGTTTGTATTTTTGTCATTCTGGATACTCTTCCTGTGGGATCGAGAACTCGTTTACCCTAAGGCCCTAGATGATATCTTTCCAGTATGGTTGAATCATGCAATGGTGAGTGAGGGGTAAAAAATAGAGAACATGGAAAGCTAATAGCCTCTGTACTGAAAACTCCAAAGTGCTTATGTTTCCAAATTTCTCCCCAACCCCCAACATGCCTTTCACTCCTCCACCTGTCACCATTTATTTAAAGAGCACATTGATGGGATGAAATGAACAAATACTGGTACCGTAATTGTGTAGAGGTGGCTGAGAGCAGAGGGGATGTCCAGGCAAGGTTCTTTGCCAAGTTGCTTATGAAGTCAGTGAAAGGACGTGCAACCATAAGGTCAGGCAACTTCTTGATGGCTGTAGTCATGAAAGAGAAGTCACTTGGGCAAATGACATGCAATGAAATTCCAACCTGGGCACTAGGTTTGGAATAAAGAAAGCTTGGGGAAAAAAATCTACCCCAACATCCAGAAACTATCTCATAGCTCAGCAGCAGCTTCTTAGCTCATGCCTCATCAGGACGCAACATGGCAAGTGGAGTTATTATTTACGTGTTTCCATGAATAGGTTCCCTTTCTTAAAATTTATTCATTTACTTGTGATGGGGTGATGAGTGAAAAGGGCTGCAACAAGCCTGTCAAGGTCTCTGAAAGAGGCAGATTCTGAGTCACTGGAGCCACAAGCATTAAGTAATTGTCCCAAGTCCTAGTTCAGCTTCTCAAGACTTACAAGGGTATTTCCACATTACCCAGGAGTTTATGAGGAGGTCTCAGATTTTGTAACATTTAAAAACCAGGTGGTTACCAGAGAGAACAGCAAGTCTCCTCAAATTTACACTTTCTTCTCTTCCCAGCTCTCCCACTGTCTTAAAATTCACGTGATTGCCAATTTGGAAAAGCATCTCAGTCCACTAATTGCCCACTCCCTGTTATGCATCCTTCCTCCCCACCCCACCCCCAGAACACTAATTTTCAGTTTATGTGATCAGTGAGGTATTGATTATTGATTGATTAATATAAACCTGGTTCTGTTCTAATTTAGAGTTCAGTACCAAAAACTGTATGTTAAATAAGACTTCCCTCTCAGGGATGCCTGTCCTACCATCTTCCCCTTGTCAGACAATCGCATCACCTTCCCAGTTGACTATCATTCATACCAGGCACCTATTTAGGGAATATTCCTACTTTATTCTAGAACTTTACACTGTATGAAGTATGTCCCTCAGGGATGAGCACATTTAATTCGTACAACCTTCTTTACATAACTACTATAAGCCTGATTTTTATGAATGAGAATAAAAAAAGCTCAGAGAGGTTAAGTGATTTGCCTGGGGCCATGGAACTCAAAAGTAGCACAGCTAGGATTTAAATCTAAGGCCAATTCACACTTTGTTGCCTTTTGATACCAGAAGTCCAGAACTTGTAGTTTGGTCTGGTTTCATAATTCACCAGGCAAATCAAAAGGATGTCACTTTGCCTGATTAACATAGTAAAGTGAGAATTCTCACTTAAAAAAACAACACAGAATCTCCACCTGTATGGTAATAAGCCAAAACTTGACTTAATTGAAATTGGAGAGGTTTGAAACCACTGGCTGAGCTAGATGTTACTAAAATAAAAAGGCACATGCTCGAAGGTGTCTTTCACTTGGGACCAAACATATATCAAACACCTTTTCAAGGTCTTGTGAGCTCATCTTGTAATTTTCTTACAACTAAGCTTGCTGCCTCTTTGGGGTTCCATTTTCCACACTGAAGCAAGGTTGGATTTCCTCCAAATAGTCATGATGGTGGCATCCAGCATTTATGACCTTGCTAAACAGCCATATGGATTTTTGATACTTTTGGTAGCACATAGTTAATGTGCATCAGATGTATGAGCTAATTAGCAGGGCAGATACTGTACAACAGATATCCTGAAATAGTTTTGTGCCTTCACACCTGGGGGTTTGTGTTGACCATGCTCCTTGCCCTTTGGTCAATTAAGTGACCTGAATCCTTGAGAGAGAAGGGGCTAGAGTCAAAGGAGGTGGGCAAAGGTGAGGAGGAGAGAAGCAATGGAAGCAGCATGTCTTGGGTCAAAGAATCCTTTGTGTTGCTGTTAACTTAATTGAAGAAACTCTCAACAGAGCCATGTCTAGGAAAAGCTCACATCAGCAAGACTAGCATTGGGTGACCCCAGTGTTGTCATCCCTGAACATACATACTCCCTTTTGGTGTCCATTCCAGTCTCCCAGTGTCCTCATGACAACCTCTCGTTGTTCTCTCTTTTCCTCTGGACATCTTCTGTCCCTCTATTAAACCCTCTTGGCCTGTTGCCTCAAGGTATGCTCTCCGCCAACTTCTTAAACACTAGTATGAACTAATATGGAAATGGCTGCTACTGGACCAGTTGGTTAACACTTCCCACATTTATCAGTGGCCTTCAATGACATCCCACAGGAGCAAATACAGTGCCGGGAGAGACTGCCACTGTGGCAGCCAGAGGAAGGATGATGGGCCATCAGGCTTGACATTTGGTACTAGTTGCCTCCTGCTTTCAAAGGAAATCATTCCCTGTGTGCTCCTTTCTCCTTTCCACAGTATAAGAATTATTTGCCATGCATAGCCAACATCACACTTTCCTGAAGGGTTCTTTCATTTTACAAGAGCCCTTATGCTTGCTATGCTAGCCTTAGCTTGGAAATATTTTCCTTGTTGCCATTTGTGTGATGCTGCCCTGGGTTTTATGAATAGCATTTGTCAAATTAAGAAATACCACTCCCCCCTTTGGACAGAGTGGTTCCAGGGCCTTCATGACTAATTGGGAGTCCTTGGACTTCTCCCAGCCCAACTCTTCTAGGTCACTGGAAACGTCTCGTTGCAATAGGGCCATTCTAAGCACACTGCTGTCTCTACATGGCATTTCCCTGCTCTCATTATGTATCCAAACCAAACAGTAACGTCAGTGCCAGGGAGATACTCGCATCGCCCATGGACCAGCTGCCTTGCTGATGACCTAAGTTGTGCCACTGCTGCCTGACTCCCTCTTTAAAGTAGTTCTGCCTCAGTATTTTATTGCTAAGCAGTTCTCCAGTCTTCCCGAAAGAAGGGAAAGTACAGCAAAGGTTTCCTCCAGGTTTTGCCAGGAAAACATTAACTCCTCAGGTCTTATCTAAACGACTACTAAAGATAGAACCAGAGCAGACAGATTTAAATAGAAGTAAGGAGATGCTCAGTAACTGAGGAAATTATCAGATCATAACCTGAGGGAGCTGTGGAATTTATTTCTCTGGGAATCAAGTTAAATGGTTCAGGTTGCCAGGAAGGAGAGTGAAATAGATCAGAGAATCCCCTCAAAGTCCCTCCGGGGTCAAAAATAGTACATAATTATTACGAATGTGTGTGCAAGCACTTTAGAAACTGCTAAGGACTACATAAATATAAGTTATGGTGTAAAATGTCAGAATTTCCTGCCGGGGTCTATCCATCCTACTCTCAATCCATGATTATAGAGTTTTAAAATTAAAAGGGCTTCATTTATATTAATAGGGATTTCCAAAACAATCTATTTAGAAGCAGGTATTACCTTGGCTCTTTACCCTGGAGGAGGTACCTGGTCCAGCTACTTAGTTATTTAATGTGTTGTCAGTTACTCACTTAAATAATTATTAAGCACCTACTATGTTTGGAATTCTGTGATTGATACTTGACAAGGGTTCTGACCTCTAGCATACTTAAAGCTGGTTGAGGTTAGATCCTCACACAAAGGTGAAATAATAAAATAACTGTTCATTACTTATACAATACATTGATTTGGTGGGACAGGCAGTGGGAAATGATTATCGCCAAGTGATCAGTGTGGCTATGGGGGCGTCTATGCCCCATGTGTTCCTGGCTTGCTAGTGGCTGAGAGGGGAGGCGTGGCTGGACGAGCTGAAGAGTCTTTGTGCCTTCCCAAGGGCTGGGGCATTAAAATGCCAAGGAAGTAACTCTTTAAACTTTCCAGTTTCTTCCTCAGTCAGAGCAGGCAAGATGCTGTCGATCACTAGGATTCAGACCCAGTCTCAGATTTTCTCTTCCACCCAGAAGCTTGATGTGATGGGAAATTGTTGGGCTTGCTAAATAGAGGTAGGGGCAGCCTGATGAGTAAAGAAGGTCAAGTGTGGGCACGGAGGCCATCCTTCTTCCCAAGCATCACCCCCATTCCTCCCACATTACATGCCTTCATCTCAGCCCCTCCTCTGGGCAAAGGAAACCCACAGACCAGGAAGGCAAGTAACCTTCTAGATAGCTCAGTGGTTTTCAACCTTTATTGACTAGATTGCTGTATGAAGCTGATCAAATCTGTGGACCCTTTCCCAAGGAAAAAACAAATATCCACCAAAATGTTGTGTGCCATTTTAGGAGGTTTATGGATCCTCAAAATTCCTTTTATGGGCCTCAGGTTAAGAGTTCCTGACATAACTGAGCATTCACTTGAAAAGAAGACTTCCAGGTCATTTTCAAAGCAGGCTTCAAATCAAAAAGGCAAAATCAACAACTACTTATTGTTTGAAAAATCGCTATTATGTGCTTATCACTGTTTAAATCTCTGTGGAATGACAAAAGAAATATGAGATATGATCCCTAATATTAAGAGGCTTAAAATATAGTAAATATCTATATATTATGTGTATATATTTACTATATTTATATTAAGCATATGTCATATATATAATCTAGCTAAGGCACATAATAATTAATAAGCAAAACATTTGACTGTAACATAAGGAAATGCTTACAAGTATTTTTTGAGTATCTGCTATATACCAGGCCCTGTCCTAGGAGCTGAGGATGCAACAATATACAAAATCATCAAAAAGCCCGTCCTTGTGGAACATGCATCCATCCCAGTGAGGAAGGCAGACAATAATCAAGTAGATAATAAATTTATAGTATAATACTAGGTAGGGAAAAGTGCTAAAGCTGAAAATAAAGCAAGATGAGGGGTCAGTGTGATATGCATGCATGCATGTGTGTATGTTCATAGGCTTAATAAGGTGTAAGGGAATTAGAGTGGCCAGGGAATGCTGATGTTTTCACAGAAACTTAGATAAGGTGAGGGAGGCAGCCAAGGGCAGATCTAGCTGAAGGACAGCTCAGGCAGGCAGAACAGCAAGTTCATAGACCCTGAGAAGAAAAGGAGCTTGGCACATTTAGGAAACAGCAACAGACCAGTGGGGCCAGGCCAGAAAGGGCAAAGGGGAGAATATTGGGGATAGAGGCAGGGTTCAGATTATGCAGGCAGGACCTTGAATAACTTGTAAGGAATTTGGATTTTATTATCAGTATGGAGATAATGTACCTTGTCAGGAAGGACTTATCAGTCCCTCCCAACACACATATATTTTATATATAATTTATTTATATTTATTTTTTTCCCTTAGCATGTCTATCTGTATCTGTTTTGTCTGTATATTGATTGATCTATCCATCTATCCATCTATATCTATCATCTATCATCTATGTCTGCCTGTCTATCTATCTGATCTCTATATATCTATATTGCCTTGGATTTCCCACTCACTACTGTGTAGAAAACAGACTCTTAGGGTGGCCGCAAGTGAAGGTGGGATGGGGGAGGGAAGGACTGAAGACCAGTTAGGAGATTATTGTAATGTGTGGCAGGAGATGATGGAAGCTTGGGCTGGGGTGGTAGAAGTGGAGTTGATGTGCTTGTAGTCAGGATATATCTTGAATGTAGAACCAACAGGATTCACTGAATCGTGGTAAAAAGATAGGAGATGATATTTTTAGCCTAAGCAACAGTCAGAAGGTATAAATAGAGAAGCTCAGGAGGTACAAGGGCTGTGTAGGAAGAAATCAATTGTTCTGTTTGGGTATTTTAAGTTGGAGATGCCTACAAGATAATGAAGTGAAGATGTGGAATAGACAGTTGGACATATAAACCTAGGGGAGACTTCCAGGATGTTGACATAAATTCAGTTGTCTTCAACTTAAAGATTGGTTTTATAGTCAAACTGAAAGCTATTGCCTGGGAGTAGGTATGGTTAGAGAAGATATCCCAGGAGGATTCAACAAAGGAGACTGAGAAGGAGGTGTCAATGAGCTATGGGAAAAACCAGGGCAGTTTAGTCTCTTGGAAGTTAGGTATAAAAATGTTTCAAGAAAGAGGAAATATTTTATGTCAAAAGCTGCTGAGAAGCCAAGTAAGATGACATGGTAAGATGACCTGAGTAAGAATTTTCCACTGGATTTGGCAATATTGAACTCACTGGGGAACTGTGTAACAGTGGGTTGGGGAGGCAGAGCCTCAGTAATGCTGTATGTATTAGTTTCCTTTTGCTGCTGTAACAAATTAGCACAAATTTAGTGACTTAAAAAATGAATTTATTATCCTAAAGTTCTGGAGGTCAGAAGTTCAAAATGGGTCTTTTAGGCTAAAAGCAAGGTATCAGCAGTCTCTAGAAGAGAATCTGTTTCCTTGTCTTTTCCAGCTTCTACAGGCTACCTACATTCCTTAGCTTGTGGCCCCTTCCTCCATCTTCAAAGGCCCTCACTCCCACCATCACATCTCCACTCTCTCTGCTTCTGTCTCCACAAAACCTTTTCCTTTTGCCTCCGCTTCTGCAGTCCCGTTGCTTCCTCTGACTCTGACCATCAGCTCTCTCTTGAATCTGATTGCGTTTGGCCCCACCCAGATAATCCAGGATAATCAACTCACCTCAAGATCATGAACTTAATCATATCTGCAAAATCCCTTTTGCCATAGAAGGTAACATATTCAAAAGACTCCTGGGGATTAGGACATAGACGTCTTTGGGAAACATTATTCAGCCTATCACACTGTGTGATAATAAGATTATCTAATGCGAACCTTTGTCTCTGCATTTTATTCCCCCAACTTTGAAAAGCTTGCCTAATGCTCCAAACAACAAAGTAATGAGTTCTGTTGTGTAAAAGTGGTGGATAAATTATTTAAACTTATGCAATATGGTTCTGTATTTGTGAATTCTCTTACTCACTAAAATTTATCTGTAACCTCAAAACCAATATTCATGGCACTTTTGCTGTCATTTGCAGTATTTGGGTCACCCTACATACACGTTCCCAGCCGGGGTTGAACAAGATGACTCTCTGCCTTCTTGTTTCAGCTTTCATACTGTAAACAAGTGTCCTTTCTGTGGTATACTTAGTGCCACATTTTTCACATTTTTTGTGCTATTTGTTGATGATTTCACTGTTTAAAGTGGTCCCCAAAAGTAGTGCTATCTAGTGTTTCTCAGCACAAAAAGGCTGTGATGTGCCTTACAGAGAAAATGTGTATGTTAGGTAAGTTTCTTCAGACATGAATTATAAATCCATTCAATGTTGTGAGTTCGTTTTTTTAGGAGGTACCAGGAATTGAACCTGGGACCTCATACATGGGAAGCAGGTGCTCAAGCACTTGAGCAACATCCATTCCCCAAGTTCAATATTAATGAATCAATATATATTAAATAAGGTGTCTTCAAACACAACGACACATAAAGCAAGATTGATGGGTTGAAGAAATTGTGACCAGAAGCTCACAGGAACCCAACCCTGAATTTCTCCTAGAGGCAATGCTTCCGTATTTGCTAATTCAGTGTTTACGGTGGCTATAGAACATGACTACCATG